>PVJA010004975.1:0-82021 GCA_004027025.1 Myocastor coypus | reverse complement strand
CATTTAAAAATAAAAAACCAAAAACTTTTTCCTTAAACTCATCATAACAGATTCACTAGTTTCAGTAATGACTGTTTACTGAGCAAAAAGAAAAGGTTATGTGAAGGACATGGTTTTCTTTTTTTTTTTTTTTTTTTTTAATTTTTATTTATTATTTTTATTCTTGTTTCAGAACCATTGTTTGTTTATTCACTCATTTTTATGGCCAGCTCAGCCCATCCCAAGGTCAGGGCTGGCGCAGCATGTGGTGCCGGGGATCGAACCGCAGACCCTGAAGCCGCCCAAGCTTCCCCAAGCAAGGGCTTTAGACCACTGAGCCATCCTGCTGGGCCCAAGGACATGGTTTTCTGACAGTGCTTAAACCACGTTGAACTTTTCCAATTTAATGTGCTTTTTTACATGTCAGAAATTCTTTTCTAAATCAATGATTAGGAGAGAAATCAGTAATAAAAACAAGCAACAACAAACCAACACTTCTGTTTTAGAGGTTTTTTGTTTTGCTTTAAACATTTAGGATGGGATATGGGGTCTACAGGGTCTCACTATATATCTGACTCATAGTGATTCTCCTGTTTGAGACTCTCAAAGTGCTGGGATTACAAGATCGCACCACCACGCCCAGTCTCAATCACCCTGTCAGCCCACCCCAGGGGCGGGGCTGGCATGGTACTGCAGGAATCGAACCCTGGCCCACTGTGCTCTGCCAAATTAGGCGCTTTGGTCTACTGAGCTAATATATATATGTGATACAACTGCTGCCACAAGTACCACAGTGTCCTTCAGTCTGGGCAAGTGGGGCAATGGGCAGCCTCCATTACACTTGGTTCTTCTACAAAACTCATCCCCTGAGAAATATGTTATGATCCTTATGATGAATGCACTACAGACTCACTTTATAGCCTTGTCACAATGGTACTTGCTGTAATCTTTTATACTGTAGTCAAGTTTTTTAATCTGTTACCAGTTTTATATAGGCTCTTTGGGCATGTTTTAATAGCTAAAAGATTGATTATGGAAAAACTATAGTTTTTAATGTGTATGACACATTCCAAAATTGCAGTCTTAATAAAGACATTGTTACTGTTTTGTAAATTTTAGAGAAGTGGCCATTTTGAAAGAGTAGTGTATATAAGTGGATGTGCAATTTAATATAAGAAAGTTAAACTGTATTATCCAGTTTATTTCTAAGGATAGTCTAAAACAGCCTGTTAACTGAAAATAGTCTGTGTGCTGATTGTCAAAAGGATAGGGAGATAAATGATGCCAATATATGTCTAATTGCTTAGGAAAAAAATATGTATGCCTGCATTGGAACACGGTAAATACATTCTCATGGGAATGGAATCTTACCTCAGTTTATCCCTGATTGTGGAAGTATATGAGCTAAATAATACAAAAAGATAAACTTTCATAATAAGAATTGGCTGTGTGGACAGACAACACAGCTGCCTGTGTTTCTCAGGTTTTAGATGTGCTTTGATGTTCAAATTAGAATAAAGCCTAACCCTACAGTAGAGTATTGGCATATGCTAATGGAATACAGACTCATGGTTGACATTATGATGGGAAATTTTAAAGTGCCAGAACATGTATTAGTTTACAAAATTATAAAGCCTGCTCTTAAATATTGAAAGAAGAAAACTCCTTTATAGAAATGAGCAAACAATATGCACAATATATTTTTAAAAATATAAACATGATCTGATAACAGTTGCTAATTTGCTTCACCACTATAACATTTTTATTCTGTATCCCATAACAGGTTGTGTACCTTATATACAATATTTATGTTTTTTAAAATCAGACGTGTGAGGGCAGGGAGATAGTTCAATAGAATAAGTGCTTGCCTGACAAGCTCAGGGTCCTGAGTTATTCCTGTTCCAAAAGAATAGATAATACGTAGGTAGGTAGGTAGGTAGGTAGGTAGGTAGGTAGGTAGGTAGGTAGGTAGATATTCCTGTCCCAAAAGAATAGTAGTAGGTAGGTAGGTAGATCGGTCGATAGATAGGTAGATAGGTAGATAGATAGGTAGATTAGATAGACAGATAAAATCAGACATGAGCTGAACATTGTGAAGGTACTTGTAATTCCAGCATTTGAGAGGTAAGACAGAAGGATCATTGTGAATTCTAGGCCAGCCTCAATGACATAGTGACACCCTATCTCAATTCAATTAGAGAAATGCAAATAAAAATCAAGGTATCTTACCCATGACACTAAAACAAAAAATACAAAAGTATAACACCAGTTCATCATTTGGGTGTTGGTGGAAGTACAAACAAACTTTCAGGAGAGGAACTTGCAGTGTCCCTCTTAGGGCCCTGCGCTGAAGACACCAACAATGGAAATGCTCGTGTGCATAAGGTTACTCTTCGCAGCAGTGATTGGAATGGTGAAACTACTGAAAGTACCAAAATGTCTGCATGAAGGAGCTTGATTCAGTAAAGTTGATCCATGCAGTGGACTCCTACACAGCTCTACAAAAATGCTGCAGGAAGATCTCTAGGCCACTAAAGTTTCCAGGGCATATTGTTATGTGAGGAAAACTATAATGAATGTCTTTAGTTTATTGTCCAGATAATAAGGAACTTCAAGAAGTACACATGTTTATCTATGCAAAAGAATTTTTTTAGAGTAAACTAGAAACTATAATGGCTGAATGAAGATAGTGTGATATTTGGAATGAGGGGAGATGCTAATTTCAGTATGCATTTTTGCATAATTCTGAACTATGGTCATGTTTCATATACCCCAGCCATGATGAAAATCAACTATGTTGTGTGGGAATTAAATACAAACCTATGCATAAAAGTATTGGGAATGTTGCCACAATGATAATGGGTAAGGAAGAAAACCAACACACCTAATAACTTGGAAAAAACAGTGTAACCCACATGTAAAGCTGAAGGCAAAATGAACTGTACACAAATACTGTACTCTGAAGGGGCTCTGGGTTAACAATTCTAAAACTGCCTTTCACATATACTAAGATGAAAAAGCAAACATAATAGCTAGTGAGTGGTTTCTCATGGAAAGGAGTTGCAAATAAGCAAGGGGAGAGGCCTCGTGATGTCAGCTTGGTGGAGATGTGAGGCTTGCGTGTTTTGTATGTGCAGGTGCCTAGATACACAGGCACAGGGAGATGGATCTGTGTGTGTGTGTGTCCATACCCAGCTTGGTCTGCTGAAAGACACTTGGCAGCAACGAGCACACCTGCTGCCCAGGCGCTGGTACCTGAATGCTATCTGTTAATAAAGAGAACTGAGGCTCTGAAGAAGTGGTTACAAATAATGAACCTGGATGTCTTGTGATGCAGAGAGGTAAGGAAGTGTTTAGAAAATGACCTCGAAAGCCAGGCATGGTGACACACGCCTGTAATCCTGGTACTCAGAAGGCTGAGGCAGGAGGGTTGCTGTGAATTCAAAGCCAGCCTGTGCTACAAAGTGAGATCAAGGCCAGCCTGAGCTACATAGTGAGAGCTTGTCTCAAAAGAACAAAAATAAAATGACAGCAAAGTGCAAAACCAAGTCAAAATTGAGCCTTAAACTTTTGTCATTGTTATCTCTGAGATAATTTTAGAAACTGGATTGTAAGCCACAGACTGAAAAGTATCCAGAGTTTATGTTGATAGAAAATAAATAAATAAATAAATGTCGGGCCTGGTGGCGCACGCCTGTAATCCCAGCACTTGGGAGGCTGAGGGAGGAGGATTGATGCTAGTTTGAGACCAGCCTGGGCTACAGAAGTGAGTTCAAGGCCAGCCTGAACTGCATAGCGAGACCCTGTCTCAAAAAGACACACACACCAAAAAAAAAAAAAAAAAAAAAAAAAAAAAAAAAAAAAAAAAAAAAAAAAAAAAAAAAGGAAAAAGAAAAAAGAAATTACTGAATAAATGTGGCAGAAGTCAGTCCTAACTGACCAGATAGCTCAGCGGACTTAAAGCTTCTGCATAGGTAGGGAGCAGCAGCTAGGGCTCAGTCCCTGGTGTGCTATGCCAGCCCCACCCACGGGGCACATTGAGAGCGCAGTTGAGACTGGTGGTGCGTGCCTATAATCCCAGCACTTGGGAGACTAAATAGAATCACTATGAGTCCAATCTATGTAGTGAGACCCTGTAGATTCTGTGGACCCTGTCCTAAGTATATTAAAAAAAAAAAAAAAAAAAAAGGCAGCTCTTTACATTAGAATGTAAAGACAAGACATGATGCAAACCAAAAAATAAAGCATCACAACATTGCATCATTATAAGCAGGAATCAGTTATAAAACCAGTGGGCAAAGCACAGCACAAAACAATGTATCTCACTATTTCCCCCTAAAGAACTTTATCACAGGAAAAACAGCATAATGGGAAAGCTTGGAAACACTGCCTTCAAGTAATAAGTCGAGGACAGCAGCCCGCCCTCATGGGATGCACGGTGCAGGGTACAGTTCTGTGGCATTTCCCAAAATGTGTAACTCTACCTAATGATGAAACCTCAAACTGAGTGACATTCTGCAATGTGTCCAGAGCTCCACATACATCGACCTTGTGAAAGGCAAGAATGAGGAGCTGTAACACCTGGAAAGAGAAAAGCACACCTGATGAGTCAATCCAGCAGTGTGGAATGCTGGCTTGAATCCTGGACAAAAACAAGCTATTCCTGGGAAACATAGTAAACTAGGAAGGCATCTGTAACTATGAAATTTTTATCATGTTCATTTCCTAACTTTGTTCTACATTTATGCAAGAGGTTAACATTGAAGAGTAGTGACAACAATTATATGAAAACTGCTTTTGAAATTTTCTGTAATCTTAACATTTCCAAATAATATGCTAAAAAAAAATTGGCGAATGAGACAAAAGTCAGTGCAACACAGTTAAATGGAACTGGCTTCATTTTTCTTCTACTGATGCTAACTGGTTGCCTTGTGATCGTATTTGTCTTCAATTAGCAAAAAGAACATACTCCCAAAAGCAAGTAGTCTTTCCCAAATTCTTTTTCAAAGCACTGAAATCAAGGTTCCTCCCTTACTGAGGTTTAGAAAGCAGCATTTAATTTCATGGCTGCTAAAACATTGGCACTTAGTTGAGGAATTGTTATTATTAGCCTATGTTAAGAGTATATTAGTATGAAAATCTAGATTTATTCTTAGCCAATGTCAGGTTTCTCTGAGTGCTATTATAAATTACTACAAAATGAGACCAAAGACTTTTTTTTTTTTTTTAATGTATTTGGTACAGTGTCTCAGCACAGCTCAGACTCATAGTGATCCTCCTGTTTTCAGCCTTCCCAGCACTGGGATTATAGACATGCACCACCATGCTGGGTCTTCTGCTGGGCTCATCACACCCTGTGGACAGGGCCAGTGTGGCTTGTGATGCTGGGGATCAGACCTTAGTCCATGAGCTTGGCTAAGCAGTGCTTAGTCTGCTGAGCTATCTTGCTGGCCTTTCTAAAAGCACATGTAATGTGTTACAGTACTAGGCAGTAAATCTGACTAAGCTAAAATGAAGGTGGTGTTGGTAGCATGCTTGCATCTGGGTTGCCAGGGATACTTATTTCCTCGTCTCCCAGCTTTGCAAACCAATCTATGCTCCTTGGTTCGTGCTCCCTTCTGCCATCTCCCAGCCACAGTCTGTTCTCCACAGCACTTTATGCTGGCATCGCCTCTTCTGTCTCCCTCCTTCACCTTGTACCTCATCAGTACTTTGGGTTCAGTCCCACAATCTAGGATAATCTCATCTCAAGGTTAGCTGCTTAACAAACTTAATTCCATTCACAACTTTAGTTCCCCTTCGTTATATAACAAAATAGATTCATAGGAGCCGGGCATGGTGGCTCACGCCTTTAATCCCAGCACTCGGGAGGCTAAGACAGGCGGATCGGTGCAAGTTTGAGACCAACCTGGGCTACAAAAGTGAGCTCAAGGTCAGCCTGAACTGCATAACGAGACCCTGTCTCAAAAAGACAAAAAAGACCAAAAAAAAAAAAAAAAGATTCATAGGATTGGGACATGAATATCTTCAGGGGCCATTAGTCTGCTTACTGCACTTTCTCACTAATCTTATATTAAAACATCATCCTCACACTTGCCAAGAAAATGTGTGGTGCTTTTGAATTCCTCGGGTAATTTTGATTTGATCAATAAAATTCAATGTTACCTAAAGAAAAAAAGAATTACACTATAATAAAAACTTTAAATACTTAGAGCTTGTTCAATGACATATTCCTCATCTGTGCACTTACAAAGCCTTTAAAAAGTAAAAGAAGGGCCAGCAAGCTAGCTCAGTGGTCTGAAGTGCTTGCTTAGGCAAGCTCATGGACTAGTGTTCAATCCCTGGCACTACATGCCACACCAACCCCACCCCCAGGGTGGGCTGAGCCAGCCACAAAAATGTGAAACAAAAACTAATAGTACCTAACTGATATTACAATGATAGTGTGTGTGTACAACACAAAAATTCTTCAGATAGGAAAGCCTGTCTTTAATCTGCGTACCTACCTTAATGCTTTGCACACAATATGCTTTTAATTTCTGTTAAATTATTTTAGTGCAAATAAACATCGTTTAAAATATTGGAGGCTGGCTTTCCTGATTCTTCTGATCCCCCCAGCAATTCCTCATCCAAACAGATCAGAACATATGTGCGCCCAACTGTGTGAAAGAAAAGGAGCTTCCGGAGCCACTCTGAGGAGATCAGTGGAGAGCACTTCTGGTTGGTGGGAGATGGTAGGAGGGTGGGAGACATGTGGCTGTCGGCAGCAGCGGGAACGGCAGCAGGGCCAGTGAAAAGCCCGTGCTTTCACAGTGCAGAGACATGGAAGTCTGTGATACAGAAGAGCTAGGAGGAAAAGGTGGTTTGCCCTTACTGTATCTCAACAGCTCTTGAAAACCTGATACCCAGCTGCAAACCACCAGGACACCTCACACCGAAGTTAGGGGTCCATAGGAACCGATCCCAGTATTCTCAAAGAAACCAATAATGTATCTGGTGGTTTTATTAAACTTTAAGGGAGGTGCAGTGGCTAGGGGTTCTACCCCCAGGCCTGCAGTGCCGGCCCCACACCCAGGCACACTGAGAAGGCAATTGAGACTGTGTGGTGGTAAGGGCTTGTAATCCCAGCTCTTGGGAGGCTATAAACAGTCACATCACTACAAGTCCAATCTGGTTGTGAAAATCCAAACACCTTGTAGATCCTTCCCTAAAATACAAATAAATAAATTATATATATATATATATATATATATATATATATATATATATATATAAACTTTGAGGGAGTGGATGACATTTAGCTTTAGCAAAGATGCAAATATTTGCTCACAATAAAGAAATAGTTCACTGTCTTGATACTCAGGACTTTGCATCATAGGGGTAGCTATAGATCAATGATAGTTATAGATATTATTTGCCTAGATTAAAAACTAAGAAGCCAGGCATATTGGCACACACTTGTGATGCCAAGGCCAACACTGATGAGGCAGAGTCAGGAGGATGACTGCAAGTTCAAGGTCAGTCCAGGCTACATAGTTCAAGGCCAGCCTAAATGACATAGATGAGACCTTGTCCACTTTTATATTATCACTGTCATTGCCTTGAAAGTTTCCTCTTTGGGAGCATTGGAAATAATGTGGTTATGTCTTTTCTCTGTAAGTAACATAATTTGTTACTTTTGAACATTAGTACTTTGATCATAATTTTTTAATATACAGAAATGGTAATGAAAAATACCATATTACTTTGGAATGTATTTCCTGAGCGTGATTTATCTTCCTAATTATACTCATATAAACAAGTGGCCAATTTTTCTTGTAGTCCTTGAGAATATATTTACTTGAAGATAAAAACAGTCCAGGTGATGTCTAAATATCATGCAGAAGCCACTCTAATTTGCAAACATCCTCAGATAATCCATAAAAGGAATAATCCAGGGGCCAGGATATAGCTCAACAGCATAAGTACCTGCCGGCAAACACAAGATCCCAAGTTCAATCTCCAGCACCACAAAAAAAAAAAAAAAAAAAAAAAAAAAAAAAAAAAAAAAAAAAAAAAAAAAAAAAAAAAAAAAAAAAAAAAAAAAAAAAAAAAAAAAAAAAAAAAAAAAAAAAAAAAAAAAAAAAAAAAAAAAAAAGGAATAATCCAAATAAAAACAAGTGAGAGTTGGCAGTTTATTGCAGTGGTAATTCTGTATGTTCAGAAAACGAGTAAAGCAAACTCCTCTTACCTTTTGTTTTTCTATTATAATAGCCAGCTTTTGCTATTTCATTGTTGCTAAGATCTATTTTTAGGATAAAATTTGTTCATCATGTAAAAAAAAAATAGGGGTAGGGGTGTGTTTTTGTGGTAGAACATTTGCCCAGTATGTGCAACACTCTGGATTCAGTTCCCAGCACACACACACACACACACACATTAGGTTCAATGTTTTAAAGTATACTTATCCGTCATACAGCATTAATAAGAAAGCTGAACAGATTGAACATGATCAGGTGGCAGTGCCTGTTGGGGAGCAGAGTGGCCATGACATTGGTCTTCCAGGGTCACAGCCTGCAAAAGCACCCCCACAACCCCTCCTGGGAGCATTGCAGTTCTATCATTGCATGACTACCTTGTTCTGCTGGATCCCATGTGTCAGCCTGCTGCAGGGACCCCACCTGTAGCCCCATGAGCAGATAAATTGAGCATTGTTGAGACTTGTTCATACTCTCACAAGTGTGTCTGCCAGGATATTTGATGTCATATAGAATAGCCCAACAACACAGACCCAATTTCGATCAGTAAGAATGATGGAGCATGGTCCATTTTCCATCAGTGAGAACATGCAACCATGAAAATGAGTGGAGTTGTAGCCACGCTGCAGTAGCAGAAATTCTGCTAACATGGCAAAAGAAATATTGCAAATACTTATGAAGGCCAGGGATATAGCTCAGTGGCATAAACACCAGCCTGGTAAGCATATGGTCCTGAGTTTGATCCCTGGTACTGAAACAAAGAAAAAGGATCTATATTGTGTCTTTTTGTTAATTCTAAGATTAAGCAGGGAAACTGTTAATAGGAAATTAACACAAAAGCCAGAATACAGGTTTCCATTAATACATAGGAGTGATTTTCAAGGGCACATGGGTTTCTCTGGTACCTGCCAAGTTCTATTTCTTGATCTAAATGAAGATATCATTGACATTTACTTCATATTTGTATAAATTATGCTATGTATTTTATGTACTTTCCTGTAAATAAGGGTTTCCCTCCAATCAACAAACAAAAATGCTGCTTCATGAGCTGCCCTCCAGACTGAGATGCATAGTTTGCCTTGGCCCCTTGCTATGGGTTGAATGTGTCTCCCCCTCCAACAATAAGATATCTTGAAATCTTAACTGCTGAATCAGTCAACATTATTATGGCTTGTACCTAATGTTTGGAATATGCTAATAGTTGACTTGGCTGCCAACTGATTTGAAAAATGACTGTATCAAGGTGGTTTTAGTTTTATCATGGGGTTAACTCCCCCAGTTATTTCCAACCAGTCTGATTGTATAAGTAGACATCTGGTTTCTATGTAGATGTCCCCTCAAAGTCCAATGTGCTCATAGGTGAGGTTTTGGGGAGTTGATTGGATCATGGAGTGTGACGCACCTGCCCTGGTGAGGTGATAGCTGAACATGGAATTGGGAGGTGAAGCCTGGTCAGAGCTGGGTCATGGGGCGTGGCTGGGGCTCTCCTCCCTTGATCTCTCACTACTTCCTGCTGCCAGGTCACGAGTTGATTCTCCTCTGCTGTGCCTCTCTGCTGTACCACCCTATCTGGGAGCCAGCTGACACTGGGCTGATGTGTCTACAGACTGTGAGCCAAAATAAACCTTTCCTCCTTAGGGGATAAGTGAGAGTTGGACATTATGTCTCAGCAACAAGAGAGTACCATGAGAGGCAATGTTCAGCGAGTAGATGGGCCTCGTCGAACAGAATGGGTCATGGACATGCTCTTGGGCCTGCACACACACCCAGCTCCTCCTTTCAAGCTCTTGCTCCCTCTGCTTCCAGGATTCCATGTGGTGAGTGGCCTTCCCCTACCCTGGTGCTCTGCCATTTGCTTTCAGCCTTGCCACAGACCTAAGCGATGGATCTGTTTGCACATGGACTAAAATCTCTAAACTCAAGAGCCACAATAAATATTTCCTGCATTTTTTTCCTCAAATATTTTGTCAGAACAACAGAAAGTTGAATAACACATTTAGAATTTGACCAGATTTAGAAGTTGGGTTGTTGAGAATACTATTCAGGTGAGGTCATATTGGAGTGGGGAGGGGCCCCAAATCCAAAGTGACTTCTGTCCTTTCAAGACAGTGATTATGTGCATTCACAGAGACACAGGGAGACTGCATGGGAGACCAAGGCTGAGACTAGAGTTACAGGCCTGCAAGCTAAGGATGCTGAGGATTGCAGACCACTGATCAGAAGTTAGAGCAAGGCAAGAAAGAATTGTCCAACAGGTTTCAGAGGGCATGTGGCCTGCTGACATCTTGACTTTGGGTCTCCAGAATAATAGAATAAATTTCCATTATTTGAAGCAACCAAGTTATACTTTGGTATGGCCGTGCTGGAAAAGTAACATCCTCTTCCCTCCATAGAAACACGTAAATTTTTCTGATGGATTGTCAGTGCACTTTCCCTTCCGTAGAGGGTCGTGTCAAAGCCATAGCTTCCTAGGACAGTAATAACTGCTTCCCTATTTGTCATGTGCAGAGCTCATCCTGACAGATGCAAAATTAATCTCTGGGGATATTATTTTTACATTTTCTTGCTTCACAAGAATTTAATTTACATACCAAGATGCTACTTAGAATACTAGTACACAAGAGATTTCATGAGAAATCATAGGTATAACCCATAGGGATTTTGATATATTAAAGATAGAGTTTTAATGCTACATATGCCCACAATTCAGCTGAAAATTGAAGCAGGTGTCTAAGGTACACAAGTGAGATCTTACAATCATTGTGACTATGACAATGGAGAAATAAGACAAATTCCAAAAAGGATTTCAATCTTGTGGAAATTACAGGGTAAAAGTAAATTATGGGCACTACAAGCAGGCTAAGGAGTATCATGTTTTGTGTGTGCAATGCTAAAACCATTTAGAATGATTTGAATACTGCTAACTAGGTGGGGGCATGGATGATGAGAGTGGCGATGACTAGCTGGAGGGCGAGGCGGTAGCAGAGGGAAGGCCACTGCAGTCTTCTATTTGACAATTAATTTTGCATTAAAATAGCCACATTACAGTCCCCCAGAGATAGCTGCTGGAGAGAATTCACATTTAGGGAACAGGAACAGAACATGGTAAATGACCACAAAGCCAGCCCTACCTTGGCTACTTCCACATGTGTGTGTGTGTGTGTGTGTGTGTGTGTGAGAGAGAGAGAGAGAGACAGAGACAGAGACAGACAGACAGACAGACAGACAGACAGACAGACATAGAGGCAGAGACAGAGAGACAGACAGAAAGTGCTGGGTGCCCCTCAGGTTGAAGTTATCCTTTTTTTTTTTTTTTTTTTTTTACGCCTTTTCCTCAAGCATGTGGTGATTCCTGGTAAAGCACTGATGTTCAGCATTCTCTTTGCAACATGTGTTATGAAAGCACCATAATCATAGATGGTTCTGTCTGGGCTATAGCCAAAATAAATATCTATTCTGTGTCCTGTGGAAATTTACCATCTAAGGAGAGCATGAGCTTGTTTCCCATGACCAGCCAATAAGAGATGGGCAAGGAAGACATGTAATTTGGATGTTAAGTTAACATACATGGAGCATTATACACTAATATTCATTTGTAGAGTTGTCATAGCAGAGTGCCACAGACTCAGTGGCCCAAATAATAGAACTATTGTCTCCTAGGTCCGGAGGGTAAACAGGCAAGATCAGGTGTCATTAGTAATGGTTCTGTTGGAGGCTTCTTGTTTTTTTAGGTAGCCATCCTCTGTCCCCCATTCCTGACCCTGCTCCACCCTTCCCCAGCATCAGGGATGGAACCCAATGCTTCTGTATGCCAGGCAGTTGCTCCACCACCAAAATGCATTCCTAGCCCTTTTTGTTTATTCATTTGTTGTTGTTTTGTTTTGTTTTGGTGGTACCAGGAATTGAACTCAGGACCTTGTGCTTGCCAGACAAGCACTGAGCTGTCTCCCCAGCCCTCATTCATTCATTCATTGATTCATTCATTCACTTTTAAGACAAGGTCTCACTAAGTCACTCGAAGATGGCCTCAAACTTGTTATTCTTCTGCCTCAGCCTCCAGAGTGGCTGTGATTATGAGCACATAGCAGCCACCCCTGACATCACTCTGTCTCTTAACATCATCTTTCCTTTAAGTGTACCTCTATATCCAAATTTCTTTCTCCCTCTTCAAGGTCACTAGCCACACTGGATCAAGTCCTAACCTTGTGACTCATTTTAAATTTGATTATGCTGTGAAAATCCTGCCCCCCCCACCCTAGTACAGTCACATTTTCAAGTCCTGGGGTTGAAGATTTGAACATGAATTTTTCTCTCTGGGTGCAGTTGAGCCCATAGCAAGTGTATCTTTGGGTCATGGGTTTTAGGAAGTAGGAAAGGAAAGCACTGAACTCTCCTTAATGTAGTAGCTCTCTGTGAATGAGGATGCTAGGGCTTGAGAAACTACAGTTTAACAATAACCCACAGTGGCTGGACCAACTAGACTTGAGAAACTACACTAAGCATAAGTGACATAAATAGACAAGTCCAAGTGCTCTGTGAGCTAAGGTAGGAGAATCACAGGTTTGAACCCAGCTTGGACAACTTAGCACCTTAGCTAGACCTCATCTCAAAGTAAATAAAACAGGGCTGAGGATGTAGCTCAATGCAAAGGTCCCAAGTTTAATCCCCAGTACTAAAAAGAGACTGACAGAGGCAGGGCGCAAAGAGAAAAAGAGACAGAGACAGAGACAGAGACTGACTTCCATAGAATGTTTCCTGAATGCTTTTCATTTTCATCTGTTTCCACTGAACCTAGAGAAAATCCAACACATGAAGTAATCTCCTTTCTGGATTTGTAGGTTGAGACTTATGAAATAACTCAGGACTTTGCCACTGGGGTTTCCACAGCAGCACAAATCTGACATGGTTGCCTCCTCTTTGCTGCCTGGCGTAACACTATGTGCCATGAGGCAGCACCGCCAGTGTGCCCACAGAGTTCCAAAAATGCATCATGTGCAGTAGTACTAACTGTTCCTAATTCATGTCACCTCCACACCTTTCTTAACCTGGATGCTTCTTTCTTTAGCAGAGGTGAAATTTATGTAACACAAAATGAACCATTTTAAAGTGAGCACTATTAGCTCTTAGTATATGCTCAGTATGAGCAACTACCCCTTCTATCTAGTTTGAGCATTTTTCATTACCCCCAAAGGAGACCCATTTCTCTCTTGCACTCTGCATTACACACTCCACTCAGCCCGGAGTGACCGCCTGTGTACACTATCTCCATGGATCCAACCATATTAAATGGTGAGATTTCTGTGACTTTTTAGGTCTGACTTCTGTTTCTCTTGAGTACATTTTTATTTTAATTGCACATATTTAATGGACTATAGCATGATCTTTCAATGCAGGTAGACAGTCATGACCAGAGCAAGGAAGTTGGAGGCTTCCTTCATTTGAAATGTCAAGATTCTCCCACTTTGAAGCTTCTACAGTTTGCCCACCCATTCATTCACTACACTGACGATGTTCGGCCTTCAACCTTCTGGCTGTTGTGAGCAGGGCTGCATTAAATATACATATGCATGTATCAAACTGATTATCAAATGATGTAGCCAGCAATCTACTTTTGAGTTACCTAAATTTAAATAGCAAAAACAGGGACTGGCAGGATAGCTCAGCAGACTAAAGCTCCTGCTTTGGCAAGCTTAGTCAAGCACAGGGACCACAGTTCAATCCCAGCATTATGTGCTGTGCCAGCCCCACCCCCAGGGTGGGTTCAGCAGGCAAGAGTCTGGGCATAGTGGGACACGCCTGGTCCAGCTCTGGGGAAGCTGAAAACAGGAGAATTACCATGAGTCCAAGCTGTGTAGTGAGATGCTGCAACAACCAAATACATTTAATAAATAAATAAGTAAATAGCAAAATATTCCTTCAATATTTCAATTAAAAGCTGATTAGTAATATATGCATATAGTTTAAAAAAAAAACACTGAACAATACTATATGGCTTATTTAAGGCTGGGGATATAGCTCAGTAGAATAAGCACTTGCCTGGCAAGTGCAAGGTCCTGAGGTCAATCCTTGGTACTGAAAAAAAAAAAGACTTCTGAGGCTTATTTAAAGAAAAACCGTCCTCATCATGTCCTTCTCCACAGTTTGTTACTCAGAAGTCTTGGCCCTACTGATCACCTCCTTGTTTCTCAGTGGTCAGCCTCCTTGGTTCAAAACCAGTGACATTAGAACTCAACCTCCAGGGGCCCGGCGGGATGGCTCAGTGGTCTAAAGCGCCTGCTTGGAAAAGTTTGAGCGACTTCAGGGACCGTGGTTTGATCCCTGGCACCACATGCTGCGCCAGCCCGGCCCTCAGGGTGGGCTGAGCTGGCCATAAAATGAGTGAATAAACAAACAAAGGTTCTGAAACAAGAAAAAAAAATAAATAAATAAAATTAAAAATTCTTAAAAAAAAAAAGAACTCAACCTCCAGCTCCAACTCCAACAGAAGCTAAGTCAAATATTTGTCGGCATTCTTTTTTTTTTTTTTGTCTTTTTGAGACAGGGTCTCATTATGCAGTTCAGGCTGGCCTTGAGCTGACCTCACTTTTGTAGCCCAGACTGGTCTTGAACGCGCACTGATCCTCCTGCCTCGGCCTCCCAAGTGCTGGGATTATAGGCATGTGCCACCACGCCCGGCTCTGTTGGTATTCTTGTACCCTGCTTTGTTTTAAATTCTTCTGCCTTTCTGTATTTGCATATGTCTTAGTTACTCTTCTCTCATTTCTGGGACAAATAACCAACACCCAAAATAAAGGAAGGAAAGGTTTATTCAGCTCACGGTTACTGGAGATTTTAGGCCATACTTGGCTGGCTCCAAGGCAGACTGGCACTTGGCAGAGAGCAGCAGTTCATGATGGCAGAACAGTTGCAACAGAGGCAACAGACCAACCAGGGCAACAGAAAGAGAGTCTGTTTCTCTGTCTCTCTTATAATACATTCAGGCTCTCTGCCTCAGTCTATCCATCTCAGGCCACATCTATAATCCCAGCAGTACTCAGACCCATAATCCCATCAATATTAAGACACATAATCCAGTAGATCATGAGTCAAGTCTCAAATTCTGAAAGTCCTCATCCCATGATTGCATGACCCTTTGAGGGGACAACTAGTCAAAAACCATAACAGCATAATTTTTCCCTTTAGTGGTATCTATGTGGTCCCAGAAACTGACTATGTTATCCTACAACATAGAGGGCAATTTGAGATTTGACTAAGGTTAGACCTTCAGAAGCTGGTGATGTGGTACACAGTTATAAATCAGCTAATCTAGAGGCTGAGACTGGAGGATTGCAAGTTAGAAGTCAGCCTGAATAAACTAACAACACCTCATTTTTTTATTTTTTTATTACTTTTACTAAGAAATAACAATGCTACAGTTTCAAAACACATTCCCAATAATTGATACAATGCATATTGTAGTCCTTGTAGAAGTTATACAGAGCACAGGATGTAGACATGATAATTTTTCTAATCATTGTTCGTACAAAAAAATTCTTCTCATTGCACTAAAAGGAAGTAGTTCTATGCATAGTCCAATATTCCAAAATTGCAATAGGTTGGCAGAACTGGCAATGTCGGAAGCCTCTTACAGTTCAGCATACCAATCTAGCTTTACATTTTATGCCTCATGGTTAAACTTTTCTGCTGGGTGGTTAAGGACAAGTTAAAGCAAGATCTGTATAACAAAACATGTAACTTTGGTATCTTCCAAAGTCAGTCAAATCCCCTCAGGATTTACTTTGGAACCATGTACAGTGCTTGTAGAACTGTTGTCAGGGTCAGCTGTCTGGATGAATCATGGCCCTTGCTTGGCCAGTTTGCTCTCTGTGACAGCCCAAGAGAACGATTTTTCTCTAGGTAACCCTCCTTATGCACACTATACATCTTCAATATTTTTCCTACATGGCCCCATAATCTCCTTGAACAGAAAATTTGGGGAACCACTGGGTTATAGGATGTTACAGCACAAGTTCTCTTATGTCCTGAGTCCTCACTGATCTTGAAAGGCTAGGGCCAAAATACTGGCAATCCTGTAGCCCTTCTTTTTCTCTAATTTTTGGTCTATAAACTTAGATTCTTAACCCTCCAGAAGAGCACCTGGCTTCAACCTCAGTATTAAAAAGATAAAGTAAATTATGTGTATCAATAGATGGATGGATGGAAGGATCAACCAATTGATTGATCAATGGATGATATATAGCTCCACAGGTGATTAATTCCAAGGATGCATCACCTATATAAACAGAGTGCTCAGAGTCCCGTTATGCTTCTTTCCAGTTTCTTTTTCTTTTCTTTTTATCTTTTCATTTCCCTCTCTATCCTCTCTCTCTCTCTCTCTGTCTCTCTTTCTTTCAACAAGTTCTCACTATGCAGTTTGGGTTGGCCTTGTGCTAATTTTTGTAGCTCCCACACTGGTCTTGAGCTCACATCAATCCGATTCTCCTGTCTTAACCTCCTGAGTGCTATGATTACAGGTGTGCACCACCATGTCTGGCTTTCAGTTTCTTTCTGTGATTTTGTATACATATATACTTTTACCCAAATAGCATCACATCCTGCATATTTTTTCACTTATTGTTTTACATTCATCTTCTGGCATTGCTACACTGACCTCCTAGGCTGTAATGATTACGAGTGTGAGTTAGGATTCTGACTGCTTCAAATGCTGACTGGAACACTTATCAGAAAGAGAATAAATCTCCTCAATTAGGTTTGCTACTATACAGTAGAAGTGAAAAATCACTTGCCTCCTAATACTTGGGGGAGGGGGGATATGCCTTCACAAATCAAGTAATTAAAGTCTGGTTAGCATATATAGTATATACTTAATAGATGTTAGCTCACAGTTATTCTATAATTTTGATGGCTGAATAGTATTTCATTGTGCTTTATAATTTATTTAATTATTTCTTACTGCTGGCTATAAATAATTTAGGCAAAACAATCAGTGGCAAGTTAACATTCTTATCATTAGATATTTAAGCACTTCAACAATTATTTCTGTAGAATACATTCTTAGAAATACAATTATTGGTTCATAAAATATAGAAATTGTTTAAAAAATTCTTACTCTACACATTTTCCCTCAAGAAACATCCTAGTTTGGGGGCTCAAAGGTGCAGCACCTGCCTGGCAAACATGAGGTTCTGAGTTTGATTTCCAGTACAAAAGAAAAGAAAAAGCAATGTGCCCATTCATACTCCAAACAGTTCTTGAGAACATTATGTTTCGTGCCTTCCATCACCAGCAATGGCATTTTTTATTTGAAAAATGCATGACAATGTGATAAGCCCCGAGTTCATCTTTTGTTTCAATATGATTTATTAAGCATATCACTCTTTCCTCCTTACATTTAAACATCGTTAGATAACACTAAATTTTTGTGTGCATATTTGTGAATTTTTTTTTTTTATGGAACCAATTCCTCTTTTGCTCCTGGAGGTTTAACCCAGGGCCTTCACACTGAATTACATCCAGAGCACCCCCTTCCTTCTTTCTTATTCTAACGCATGGTCTGACTAGATTCCTAAATTGAACAGTGCTAGTTCCTATTCAAGAACAAGGTATGTCCTACTTTGTCTAGTGGCTTGATGGCTTGGCTCAACCGGGGGCAGGGCTTGTGGGGCATGTGGTGCCGGGGATCAGACCCCGAGCCTGCACTTACAGGCGCTTAGTGTGATGAGCTAACTCACTGGCCCCAAAAAAGTACTTTCAAAAGGTATTTAGAGATAGTGCCATTTTCCCAGAAACGCCTCTGATTTGAAGAGCTTGTTTTGTTTTAAATATTTAAAATTAGTTTTACTTTTGCCTTTTCAAATTCAAGGCATTTTGATAAATTTGTGCTTTAGTTTTGATTAGGCCAAAATACTTGTATCTTTTACAATTTCTACTTTCATTTTCATCAGTTATTTTTATTTTTTAGCTGTTTATTTTCTCTTCTATACATCTCTGAGTGTATTATCCTAGAAAATAAAGTTTCTTATGTTTAACTGTGTCATCCAAAAGTAAACAGCAAATACTCATTTTGTATGCTTTTGATTTACTATGAATAAAAATTCATCAAATGCCCATTATTTACTAGTTAAATATAGCACAGTATATCATTTTAATGTGTTATTTCATTATATGTGATAGTCTTGCATATTTAGATCCCAATTAGAAAAATAGTTCCTGTTAGAGCCATGGTTTTTGGCTAACAAGTACTCGTCCCACCTGGAATCCTCCCAACTGACCAGCCCTGCTTAGCTTCTTGTCTCCAAGGCAAGTTGCACTTGATTGGCTCTGTGGCCTGTTCATATCACTCCAGGGACACTGGTAAGATGTGCTCCTCCAGCGCAGCGCCCACGGACTCACACGAGTACCCTCGGCGTTTCACCTAACTGCTTTGGTACTCGCAACGTCCTCGGTCCCTCTAGACATGATTTCTTGTCCCTTTGCCCCTCAGGCTTCTTGCTCTGTCTGTGAGATGTTTACCCCTATTGGAAACAAACAAACAAAATAAGACAAATATAAACCTACCAATGAGGAAATCTTTGTAGTTTTAGTTCCTATCGTGGACTGCCAGTGCAATCTCGAGCAAGGCACCTAACCTTCTGTTCCTTTTTATTCCCACTTCCTTGAAGTGGGAATAGTACTATCTATGGCTATCAACTATTGTTATTTTCCTATCACTTTGTCATGAAATTTTACTTTACATTTTCCATAAAATAATAAAAGAAAAAAAGCATTATCAGGGGACCTGGAAGGATGGCCCAGTGGTCTAAAGCGCCTGCTGAGGAAAGCTTAGGCGGCTGCAGAGACCGTGGTTCAATCCCTGGCACCACATGTTGCGCCAGCCCTGCCCTCAGGGCAGGCTGAGCCGGCCATACAAATAAACAAATACACAAAAGTTCTGAAACAAGAAAAAAAAATTTTAAAAAGCATTATCTGTGGGATGGTTATGATGTTTACTTATCACCAAAATCTTTATGATGATGAAATAGAGGCTAATATTTATAAAGCATGAAAAGAGTAACTTAGCAGTAAGCTAAGTATTGGTTAAACAGGAAGAGAAAAATAGGCCACGGACAGGATCTCATGGCAGCTTGTTCACTTCAGAGTGCTATATAAAAGCACATCACAAAGGACCTGTTTATTTCTCAGTCTGGGAGACTAAAGAATATAAAGTTAAGGTACCAGCAGATCTGGGGTCCGAAGATAGGCACCTTCTAATTGTACCCTCGCATGGTCAAGCACAGGACTTCTAGAGTTTCTTTTCTTGTAAGCTCAGTAGGCCCAGCAGTGGGACTCGACCCCCATGACTACATGTAAACTTAATTCTCTCAGAGCCCCCATTCCTAATACCATCACACTGGAGGGTAAGATCTAATATTTGGATTTGGGGAAGACACAAAGAACTTGGAAAAAATAAATACCAGGATCTTACAAGTCGTCTTTGACAAGTAAAGATGTGTGTGTGTGTGTGTGTGTGTGTGTGTGTGTGTGTGTGAGTGTGTGTGCGTGTGCACATATGTGCATGCACTCAAACATGTCAAGAGTCTGATGTAGAAATATGTGTGTACACATGTGAGACTTTTTGATTGCACACAGAATTGCAGGAAGGAACACACACTAATGACTGACCGAGGTAACTTTCTGGGTATGGTTAATGGGAAGGCCTACTCTGGGGGTGAGAGGTAGCTTGTAGCCTACTTAAAATGAAAAGGAAAAGAAAGAGTCCCTGCTGCTTCCTGGCTTCTTGCCTACGGCCGTTTCTCCTCCACAGTGCCAGGTTGCCTTGCCTCGTTGCCCTGCTTTGAAGCCAGCTGTGAACTGAAATCTCTACAAACTGTAAGCCAAAATGTACCTTTCTTCCTTTAACTTGTGGGTATGCAGCATTTTGTCCCAGCCGTGAAGAACTAAGACAGTGTATCACAATAACCTTTTTCTACTTTTTCCTCTTGTCCGTCTGTCTTTTACCTTGCAATTTATATGCTGAGTTTCTCATATAATATGCTATAAACTTTGCACTGTGTGTGCTCATGTGCCTGATTTACCTGACTTAACATTACAGTCAAAAATTGTATCCTTTTTTTTTTTAACAAATGACTTGAGGTTTTCCTTCTTTATGGCAGAGTAGTGTTCTATTGGTTATAAATACCACATTTGCTTTATCCATTTCATCTGTTGGCAGGCACAGAGGCCACTTCACACACTCACTATTATGAACATGGACATGGATGTATCATTCTTTGTGTGTGTATGTGTGTGTGTTTTAATTATTTTTATTTTAAAGAGTAAAAATAGCAGAAACAAAGATAGAAAAACTCAGTAACAATTAAGACTACATATAGTACAGAATTTAAAAGCAAGAAAAATTTAACAATGGTTGCATTACATATTTTCATCATCAAATCAGTATAGATCAATAGACATAGTTATGTAAGGTTGATCAAATAATTAAACATTAACTCTTTCAATAAACATTATTTTTTTAACTCTTTCAAATGTATTTTGCATTTAAGTCACTCTTCTAAAAAAAAATTGTAGGGGTTCAGAATGGAGAAAGTGCAGGGTCCTGAGGCTGATTCCTGGTACTGCCCAAAATTTATTTATTTATTGATTTATTTTTTTGAATCCTTACACTAAGGAGACTATACAATATTTGAATATGTAGGTCCGGTTTATTTTACTATCATTCCTTATAGCTGAGAAATATTGCATTCTATGAAAATACCACATCTTTTTCAACCATTCTTCAGATGATGGGCATTTTGGTTGTTTCTGAGATTTGGCTATCACAAATTGTGCTGCTATGAACTTAGGTACACAGATATCCCTATGGTATGATGTTTTCAGTTCTTCGGGAAACATTCCCAGTAGGGAGACAGCTGGATTGAATGGGATTTCCAGCTCTAGTTTTTTAAGGAGTCTCCACACTGCTTTCCATATGGTTACACTAGTCTGCATTCCCATCAGCAGTGAAGCAGGGCTCCTTTTTCCCCACAGCCTCTCCAACATTTGTTGTTCATTGATTTGTTTATAGTAGCCATTCTTTCTGGGGTGAGATGGTATCTAAGTGTTGTTTTGATTTGCATTTCATGAATAGCTAGCAATACAGAGCATTTTTTTCATGTATTTATAGGCTTTTTGGATTTCTTTCTCTGAGAAGTGTGTGCTCATCTCAGATGCCCATTTCTGGATTGGATCTTTGAATTTTGGGACCCTAATGGTTGTTAGTTCTTTGTAAATTCTAGATAGAAGACCTTTGTCTGAGTACTTATAAGTTAAAATACTTTCAAAGTTTGTGGGTTGTCTTTTCACTCTGTTGGTAATTTCTTTTGACATAAAAAGAAATTCTCAGCGAGAGGAGGTCCCATTTGTTGATTCTCTCGAGTGTTAAATGTGCATTCTGATTTTTGTCCATGAACTCTGCCTACCACAACGTCTTTAAGATTTCCTCCGATTTTCTCCTCTAGGAGGTTTAGGATTTCTCTTTTAATATTTAGATCTTTAATCCATTTTTATTTTAGTTTAGTGTATGGTAATAGACCTGGGTCAAGTTTTAGTTTTCGACATGTGAGAAGAGCCAGTTTTTCCATCACTGTTTGTTAATGAGGCTATCTTTCTTCCAGTAAGCTTGTTTGGCACATTTGTCAAAAATAAGGTGGCTGAGTGTGTTTGTATCTACTTCTGCATCTTCTAATCTACTCCACTGATCCTCAAGTCTATTTTTTTGCCAATAGCATGAAGAATTTATCATGGTAGCTCTGTAGTATAATTTTAGATTGAGAATTGTAATGCCTCCTGCCTTACCTTTGTTGCTCAGGATTGTCTTTGCAATTCTGGGTCTTTTTGGCTCCAAATAAATTTTAGGAATGACTTCTCCAGTTCTGTGAGGTATGTTGATGGTCTTTTGGTAGGAATTGCATTAAATCTGTATAGCAGTTTACGGAGGGTGGCCATCTTCACAATGTTGGTTCTTCCTATCCAGGAGCAGGGAATATCTTTCCATTTTCTGAAATCCTCTAGGATCTCTTCTTTTAGACTACCATACTTTTCATTGAAAAGCTCTTTTACTTCTTTAGTCACGTTAATTCCCAAGTATTTCATTTTCTTCAGTGCTATTGTAAAAGGTATTGTTTCTCTAATTTCTCTTTCAGTGTGTTTGTTATCTGTACAGAGGAATGCCATTGACTTTTGTGTACTGCTTTTGTAACCTGCTATGCTACTGAATTTGTGTATTAATTCCAGTAGCTTGTTGGTGGAGTTTTGGGGGTCTTCCAAATAAATTATTATGTCATCTGCAAATAATGACAATTTAACTTCTTCTTTACCTATTTTTATTCCTTTCACTTCTCTCTCTTGCCTAAAGGCTGTAGCTAATGATTCCAGAACTATATTGAACAGGAGTGGTGATAGAGGACATCCTTGTCTTGTACCAGATTTGAGAGTAAAAGGCTTCAGTTTTTCCCCATTTAAAATTATGTTAGTTGTTAGATTATTATAGATGGCTTTTATCAGATTGAGGTAGTGGTCCTCTATTCCAATTTTCTGTAGGACTTTGAACATGAATGAGTGTTGGACTTTGTCAAAAGCCTTTTCTGCATCAATTGAGACAATCATGTGATTTTTGGCCTTGATTCTATTGATATAGTATATCACATTTATAGATTTGCATATATTCAACCATCCTTGCATTCCTGGGATGAATCCTAGCTAGTCATGGTGTATAATCTTCTTGATGATTTGTTTTATTCTAATGGTGAGGATTTTATTGAGAATGTTTATTTAATTATTTATTTATTTATTTATTCTTGTTTCAGAACTTTTGTTTGTTTGTTTATTTATTTATTTTTATGGCCAGCTCAGCCTGCCCTGAGGGCAGGGCTGGTGCAGCATGTGGTGCCGGGGATCAAACCGTGGTCCCTGCAGCAGCCCAAGCTTTCCTAAGCAGGTGCTTTAGACCACTGAGCCATCCTGCCAGGCCCCACACTGAGAATTTTTGAATCTATGTTCATGAGAGAAATTGGCCTGTAGTTCTCTTTTTTAGTTGTGTCTCTTTCTGGTTTTGATATCAGCATAATACTTACTTCTAGCAATGATTTTGGGAGGATCGCTTCTTTTTCAATTTCATTGAAGAGTTTGAGAAGTATTAGGCTTATGTCTTCTATAAATTTCTTGTAGGATTCAGTGGTGAATCCATCCTGGGCTTTACTTTGTGGGTAGGCTTTTTATTACATTTTGTGTTTCATTGGATGTTACTGGGTTGTTGAGAGTTCTTATATCTTCTTGATTCAGTTTTGGTAATTAATACTTTTCTAGGAATCTGTCCATTTCTTCTGTGTCTTCAATTCTGTGAGAGTAAAGATTCTCAAAGTAGCTATTTATGATCCTCTGAATCTCTGTTGGGTCTGTAGTAATTTCACCCTTTTCATTCCTTACTGCTTGAATTTGAGTCTTTTCTTTCCTCTTTCTGATGAGGTTAGCTAGGGGCTTATCAATTTTATTTAATCTTTCAAAGAATCAGCTTTTGATTCATTAATTCTTTGTATTGTTTCCTTTGTCTCAATTGAATTGATTTCTGCTCTAATCTTTATAATTTTCTCCTGTCTTTGAGCTTTGGATTTTGTTTGCTCTTCCTTTTCTAGTCGGTTTAGGTGCTACATCAGAGTATTTATTTGTTCCCGTTCTGTCTTTTTTTTTTTTTTTTTTTGTGGGACCAGGGTTTGAACTCACGACCTTGCACTTGCCCAGCAGGCACTTGTGCCTCGGACCTATCTTCCCAGCCCCCATTCTGTCTTTTTAATATGTGAGTTCAGGGCTATCAGTTTCCCTCTAAAAACTGCTTTCATCGCATCCCATAAGTTCTGGTAAGTTGTGTTTGAATTTTCATTAAATTGTAGATGCTGTTTAATTTCTTGTTTAATTTCATCTGTTATTCACTGGCTACTGAGTAAGGTGTTGTTTAATTTCCATGTATTTCTGGAGTTCTTGTGGTTTCTTTTTGTCATTTATTTTCAATTTAATTGCACTGTGGTCAGATAGTATGCATGGGATAATTTCTATTTTCTTGCATATACTTAAGCATGACCTATGCACTAGTATGTGTTCTATTTCAGAAAATGTCCCATGAGCAGCTCAAAAAATGTATATTCTGAAGTGTTTGGGTGTAACAGTCTTTGTATGTCCACTAAGTCCAGTTGTTCCAGGTCCCAGTTCCGGTCTGCTACTTCTGACTATTATATGTCTGTGTGTGTTTTTAATAGGGTTGTTGTTATTTGGAGTTCTATATGTTTCAGTTACTGAATGTTCAATTGTTTTCTCAAATTTGGGAAGTTTTCTGCTATTACTTCTCCACATATTTTTTATATCATTTGTATCAACTCCTTCTTTCTCATTGATTATTATTAATCTCACGTTGCTCATTTTCACATCATCTTGCAGATGTTGAATTATTTTCTCCTGCATCCTGGTTGTTTTTAGGAGATCCTTTCTTAACTTTTCACTAGCTTTGACTGTGTCTTCAAGGTCTGAAACTCTATCTTTACTTTTGTTCATATGTTTTTGTCAGCTTGTGATTGAGATTTTATTTTCTTGTATATCTCTTTGAAACTGTTTCATGCAATCTCTTTCTTTCCTATATTGCTCATTCAGGGAATCCATAATTTTTCTTTTCTCCTCTAGTTTTTTTTTATCAGTGTCTTCTTTAGTAGTACTGAAGTTGCTCATTATAGTTATCCTTTCTTTCTCTACTTCAGAGATTATTTTTGTTCTGATCTCCTCTCTACCTTTCTATAGTTGTTCCCCTACTTTAGGTGCTATTAATTTAGAGAGGCATTTTTTAACTTCAGAGGTTATTTCTGCCCTGGTTTCCTCTATACGTTTCTGCAATTGTTTTTCCACATTACAGTCTATTAATTCATGTATTTCTTGTTTGACTTCCCATGTTATCTCTGATCTGAGTTGCTCTATACTTTTCTGCACTTGTGTGTCTACCTCAAAAGTTATCAATTCAGAGATTTCATCTGCATGATTCCCACTTTCTTGTAAGGTAGTGTCTCTTGTGTCTATTATAGGTGGGCTCAGGAACTGAGATTGCATTGTGCTCCTTGTCTGTATCATTCTGTATAGCAGTGACCTTTGGCCCAGGGCTGTGTGCCCACGGGTTAGTCACTCAGTCCAGGCTTCTGGGTCAGCTGAGTTGCTTGTAGGTTGGGTAAGGGAGGTCTCACTCACCCGGTGGGCCTCACTGCTTGATAGGCTACGCTTGTGTCTGGCTGAAGGTCTGACTCACATGGTGGGCCTGATGTTGGGATAGACTGCACTTATGGCAGGCAGGAGGAGGTCGCAGTTGGCCCAGAGGAGGTCTCAGGCGACGGGCTGGTGGTCGTCTCAGGCCTGAACATATCATTCTAATACAATGCCTTTAACTTTTCCAGAAAGACACCTAGAAGGGGAATAACAGGGTCAAGTGAACTTTCTAGTTTAAGTCTTTTGAGAAGCTCTGTGTACTTAATGTGTTAACAGAAACCTCACATAACTGTTGCCTAAGGAGCCCTTTTCTTTCTATTTCTGTGGGAGCTCACCAATGAGATTGCTAACTCCTTTACAAGGTGTCCCAATGTCAGATTCACCCCTACAGGATGTCAACTCCAGAGAACAGATCCTGAGATCTTTGACTGTGTTTCCAACACCTGAAACACCTCACTCATGAAAGGCATGTAAAAAATTATTTGCTAAGTGAATCAATGAATGAACAAAGGAAAGAAAAAGATAGCCACAAAATTTCCCCAGTTGTTCTTTTTTATTTGCAATTTCTTTTTCTCTATTATGTCCTCCTACTTGTTTGTGGTGTTAAACTGTGTTTTTTCTGTAACAATAGTAGTTGCCTCCATGGGACAGACATGTACTTTTCCCCATAATATGTTTTGCATATTGTTGCTACCAATTCAAAAAAGAGTAAGTACAAATAACAAAAACTCAGTGCATTAGCTGAGCATCTTGATATACAGCTGTAATTCCCAACAGTGAGGAAGCTGAGGTAGGAGAATCTAAGTCTGAATCCAGCATGGAAAATTTAGCAAGGCCCTGTACTGAAACAAAACAAGCTTTAAAAATATCTGGAGATGTCATGCAGTGGTAGAGTACCCTTGGGTTCCATCCTAAATACAAGTGAAAAAAAGTAATTGAATTATTTTCATTTATGATGGCAAATTTTTCAAAATATCTGATTTGCAAATTAAAAGTTAAAATTTGCACCCTGATATCAATTTCACAGTATTTCGTTTGAATAAAAACAAAGGTCCCAAACCCCCAAGCACTGAACAGATAATACCTCATACATATTCTGCACTCAAATGTTGGATGAAGAACCACTTCTAGTTGACATGAAAGGCTCAGCTTTGGGGCACATGCTTTGCAACAATAAGTGTCCCTCATGATGTGATTGAGGGTCTTTGCTCCCTGTCATTCTGATCTCTTAATTGCTGTCCCTACAGCTGCACTCTGCAGCTCTGGTCAGTTGTCACAGTTCCTCATCTACACATACTCTTAGGATGCACTCAGCCAGGTGTGGTTGTGAGCTAAAGAAATTTGGGAGAGCTCCTCAGCATCCTAAAGCCAGTGACAATCACTGGCAAGTGATGCTGCATCTTTGTGTGCTGGAGTCATCTGGGGCTTGTGATAAGCACAGATTCCAGGGCCATGGTGTGTGAGTAAGAGTGAAAACCCTTGGAGTTTGTTGTCAAGAGGAAGGATGCCTTGAGCTACAGGACCCTGTGTGCTCCCTTGCCCACCCTTCTTTCAACCTGGATCTTGGAGGGCAAGAAGCCAGGGTTTTTTGTTCCCCTTTTCTAAGTCATCAGGTCGCACATGAGGTGGAGCACAGAGGACCAAGACTCTGAATGAAGTGACTAGTCTGTGTTTATGTTTTTACCAATTCATTCACTCTCCCCATGAGTAAAAGTTTATTATAAGGACATGAGTGTGTGGGAATTTGTGCTGGGTTAAACTGTGTCTACCAAATTCTAGAACCTCAAGATGTGACCTTATTGGGATATAAAATCCTTGCAGGTGATGTCACTGTGGGAATGGGGAGGCTCTACCCCATGTGACTGGCTCCCTCAGATCACAGCATATGACATGGGGCAGACACCATGTGATAGCAAGGCAGCAGCAGAGGTGCAGATGTGACCAAGGCATAGCAGTGCCCCTGTCCAGCATCTCTGAGGGAGCCCAGCTCTGGCTCCCCAAACTGTGAGTTCATTTCTATTCTATGAAGCTGCCCAGGATATGGTGATTTGTTACAGCACCCCTAAAAAAATCTAAAGTGAATTACATTGTAATAGTCACTGGAGGATGGCCCTCCACTCTCATTTCCTGCATGTACCTTGACAGGGATGATAGGATCGGAACTGCACATACTGACTGAGGTGGTAAGGCCCACATCCTACAAGATTTTTTCACTGGAAACATGCTAAATGGTGTGCATGCCCTCCAAGGGGCTCCCACTGTTTGATTTGCAGGGACTTTGGACTGAGAGGTACTCTCTATTGCCCTGCAGGCCACCTTAAGATGAAGACTATAAATCAGGGGTCACAGGTGTGGCCTGAAACTCTAGTCATATGCATGCTGCTGGCCTCACACTGTCATCATTCTGTCACAAAAACAGCTTTTGGTTCATGCCACATCCAGGTCTGGACAAACAGTGGGCTAATCTAGGGATAGATTGGAAGGATGTTCTCCCTAGTGTAGTGTGAATCCTGCAGCTCAGGGACGCTGGCCTTAATAATGGCCAGGAGATCACAACCTTTCAGTAGGATATTTACTGTACTGCACTTAAATTTGCTGGTGAGGAAACAGTTAAAATAGCTTGCAGAAAAATCCTCTGGGATTTTAAAGCTCTTCTTAAATCCAGACGCACTGAACATTTAAGGATATTTTAATAATACCAATATTAAAACTAAACAGTATCCTTTAAATAAAGCTTGTATTTTTTCACTTGTCAAACATCTAATTATCTTTCTGATAATTTATTATCTCATTTCCAGCTGGGCTCAGTTAGCAGCCCCTAGAGGTGTAGAGGGACATTAGTCTATAGGGGGCTTAGTTTTCTTTTTTCTTTTTTTAAAATTTTATTTGCATTTACTTTATGCTTAATTTACTCCCATGCCATAAATTTTTGTTTCTTCAGTTTCTTCTGGGCTATCTTTTTCTTCTGTGCAACCTTCTCCTCTGGTTTAGGAACAATTTGTTCTTTTTCAGTAAGGATCATCTCAGTATGGCCGGGGAAGCTCATGGGTGGGTTAATCCAGCCACGAGCTCTGTAAGTATGGTAGTGCATCTTGGGTACTTTGTTCACCTGGATATGTTCAATAACCAGAGAATCTACAACTAAACCCTTAAGTTCAGCATTACCCCATGCATTTTGAAGCATATGCAGCAAAAACCAAGCATTGTTTTGGGCCACCGACCCTGTGTCCAGCCCCACTGTTTGGCCTGAGCACACCTACCAACTCCACCATTGTAAGGCCAGAATGGCACATGCTGCTTTTTTTGGGGGGGGGTGCAGTACTGGAGATTGAACTCAGGGCCTTGGGCTTGCCAGGCAGATGCCACTGAGCTATATCTCCAGCCCATACACTGCTTCTTTAATGTGATATCCTTCAGGTGCTTGGTGGCTTTTTGGATATGCATAACCTTGATGGCCTGGGCAGTTTTATGCATGTTCTTAAGCTGAATGTGAAGATTTGAGTCTCTTGATTTGCATGATTTTGTAGGGTTTCCTAGATGAAGAAAGTATTGAACCATTTTCACAGGTCATTTCAGGCAGCTCACAGAAAAAGGACTTTTTTTTTATTATTCTAAAGAGAATAGAGGGGCCCCGCAGGATGCTCAGTGGTCTAAAATGCCTGCTTAGGAAAGCTTGGGCGGCTGCAGGGACCACAGTTCGATCCTTGGAACCACATGCTGTGCCACCCCTGCCCTCAGGGCCGGCTCATGAAAATAAATAAGCAAACAAACAAAAGTTCTGAAACAAGAAAAAAATAAAATAAAAAAATAAAGAGAATAGAAAAAAATACAAGATATTAGAAATGATACACAATTTCAGAAAAAAAAAACATGATGATAGGTATTCAGTAGTGGTTACTATATTGCACATGGATGTCTTCAGTGTAGTTGCTCAGAGTACAGATATAGGCATGAAAAACTCGTTAAAGTACAAATTTTAAGCATTAACTGCTACCTTCAAAAAACAGATAAAAATTAGTACAGTCATCTTAGCTGTCCTGAAATAGCTAATTATTAGAGCACAGACACTTACTGTTTGACATTTTAATCACAGCATTAGAGCTGATGGTAGGGCAGAGTAAAACTGAGGCTAATGTTTCCTTTGAGTTCATATTTGACAACGTGAGGAATGGATTCCATTTGATTAGGAACAGCCTTGAGGATACATCAGATATATGAGCTCTTGTTCCCCTAAGGATACAGCATTATGTGTAATGTAGCACACCTCTAATCCCAGCCATTGAGGCTGAGGCAGAAGAATCACTAGTTTGAGGCCAGCCTGTGCAATTTAGAGTGATCCTGCCTCAAAACCAGAAAATAAAAAGAGCTGGCGATGCAGCTCAGCAACAGAACTTGCATAGCCCTGGGCTCAGTCCACAGCAACACATGGGCATACACATGCACATAGATGGATCTGTTCCCCTTGTGTGTGCACGTATGCATTAACATGGATTTATCCCCCATGCACACACACATGTGCACTAGCATGGATGTAACCTGCCATGTGCACATACAGGCACACACACATGCACACACACATGCACACCCGAGTGGCTCCCCTGTATGTGTACACAGATGGATCCCATGCACACACATAGATGTATCCCCCCAAACACATACAACCCACATGCACATGTTGACACCCCACAATACTAACAGTGCGTTTGTCCTTAACAGTGTCCTGCACTTGTCTCTGTTCACAGCTCATCCCTACCCTGATCCTGGCACAAGTCATTGGTTGCATATTTTTGGTTTTATTACTGTGAAGAAAACATCTTTATCTCTCCCACAACTGACATTAAAAATTATTTAAAAGAACTTAACCAAATCCATGACCAAAACAAATGTGTTGTGCATGTCACTTTATTGTTGGGACTGGTTTTATTATTTTTGGAACTATTACATGACTTCTGTTAAGCATGTTGAATGTTAAAAGGAAACAGACTCTTGGCAAATGTGGAAAGCCAATTACAGAAAACACCCTGCTTGAGAGAGAGAAATCAGGGACTGGGGAGGAATTTGCCTCCCCACTCTCTACTACCCAAACACAGAGGGGAACTGCATGAAAGACAAACGCCACTGTTCATCCTTGTCCTTATTTATAGGAAAAAAAAATCTTAAATTGATACTTCTTGGTTAAATCTTCTTATAATGTGGTAGGGACCAACACAATTACTTTTCAATTTGAATTTAATTTCAAACGTTAATTTATTATGGTGAACTCTGAGACAGGAGCTCACCATATATGAGGTTCAAGCTGCTTCTGAATTTATTGTGCAGCCTAGGCTCGCCTACTGTTCTGGGTCTGGGTAGCTTGCTTCTAAAGTGGCTCCCCAGCTAAATATTACCAGGTTCTGGGATGCTTGCTTCTCCCTCTGGAGAAAATTGCAAGTTCTTCTTGCCTCGAACAATGAATGAACAAAACAAGCAAAAAAACAGTGACATTTATTTGAGAAACAAAAAGTGAACAGTGTGTGTGTCGAAGGGTAGGCCCGACTGAAAGGCTGCGAAGCATAGCAGACACCCTGGTAGCGCAGGGCAGGCCGCAGCCCAGGAAGCCCCCAGTGGCTCTGCCCTCTGTGCTGCCAAGTCTCAAGGAAACCGCAACAGCTAGAATTACTTTGCTTAAGGTAAATCTGTTTTAGGAAGAATTAATATTTCCAAAACAAATAACTTTGAGACTGTTTGCTATACCAAAAAAAGAGAGCTTTGTTACTAATAAAGAAATGGAATAATAATAAAATCTTAAATAAGAAATGAAGCTGTATTGAAATCTTAAATGTCTGAATCATAAATATTTCTAAAATGTTCCAGAGCAAATCTGCTGTATTTAGTGTAGTAAAAGCATGCTATCATACACATACTGATACAAGACTATAATTTTATCTACCATGAAAAAAAAGAAAGTGCAATTTGAATTGATTAAATTAGGAAAAAACTACATGTATAGAAAACCTAGAAGAACCAACAGAGGAAATAAACTGATTTTCAGCTATCCTTCAGCCCTTCTGTCATGATGTTCTTCCATACTTGAATGACTATACAAAGCACCCAAGAGGTGCATACAGCTAAGACACAATCTTCACCATTAAGGAATCTGTATTGAAATCTAAAATGTTTTTTTGTTTTGTTTTGTTTTTTGTTTTTTTTTGTCTTTTTGAGACAGGGTCTCGCTATGCAGTTCAGGCTGGCCTTGAGCTCACTTTTGTAGCCCAGGCTGGTCTCGAACTCGCACTGATCCTCCTGCCTCAGCCTCCCGAGTGCTGGGATTACAGGCGTGAGCCACCACGCCTGGCTGAAATCTAAAATGTTTGAGTTGCAAATATTCATTGGAAGCAAGCATTGTTTAATTATTTGACCAAATTCGTGTACCTACATTGTAATCTAAACAATTTGATGATAAAATATGGAATATAACCAGTTATTTTTATTCTTGTTTTGAAACTATCATATGCACTGTCACTTGTTATTTTATTTTTGTCTTTGCTTCTGCTATTTGTTTTTACTCTTTAAAATAAGATAATGTCTCATGGAATATATATATATATATAAAATGTTCCAGAGCAAACCTGCCTTATTCTTTGCAGGTTTGCAAACTAAAAGTTGCAATTACAGTACAATGTGGCAAAAGATGAAAAAAGTATTAAAATAATGAAATCAGCTGAGCATGTGGCCCATACCAGTAATCTCACCACTCAATAGGCAGAGGCAGGAGTATGGTTGTGAATTCAAGGTTAGCTTGAGCTATGCAATTCAAAGCCACCCTGAATTACATAATGAAGCTTTGTCTCAAAGAAATCAAAATAATAATGATGACAATAAAATTATCAGAGAGTAAGGTGCAGAAAGAAAACCTGCAGATTAAACTGGAGGAGCTCAACCACGGTGGATTTCTAACGCAGGTACCATCCGAGGAGGAAAGGAAAGGAAAGGCATACTCATTTAGGATTTATGAATGGACCTTTAATAAAGTGAGCACAGTTAAAATAAATCAACAAGGTGTGACAGCCCTGGTCTAGCAGCTGTAGAAGCTATCCCAAACCCAGCCTGTGTGGTGACAGAAAAACTAGCAGTCTAGCATTGGGTATGCACTAGAACTAAGGAAAACTGACCACCTGTTGAGTATCAAAAAATACTAGGGTAGTGCTAAGTACAACGACAAGCTTGCTACTCAATGTTAAGTATTTTTTATAGATTTGTAAGCTATTCTTGTGTAGTCAATCACCAGCTTATGATGGTCTAACTTAGATTTTTCAACTTGGTCATATGAAAGCTACCCACAAAACCATTTTTTACTTTTAGTATAATATTCAAAAAATTATATGAGGTATTCAACACTTTATCATAAAATATGCTTTGTGTTAGATGATTTTGCCCAACCATAAACTGATGTAGGTTTTCTGGGCTTGCTTAAGGGAGGTTAGGCTAAGTTGTGATGTTCAATGGATTAGGTGTATTTAATGCAATTTCAACTTAACATTCTCATCTTTCCATAGGGCTATCATGACATAACTCCATGGTAAGTGATGCTTGCTTCTGAATTTGAGAAATATCAAATGGTAAAAGCTTACCTTTGGAATTTGTTTGCTGAAACACAACCACTAGCTAATATAAGGCAACGTGGTTGTCACCCGAGGCTGCTGCTTTTTCCTCCATACTGCTCTGTGTGTTTCCCAGCTAGTGTTTCATAGGCAGTGGAGGAGCATTTGTTGACCAAGAACAGAGTATAATAACTAGTTATAGGAGTGGGTGGGAAGGAAAGAGTAGATACAATCCTACTATTCCTTGCTTCATTCCAGAGTATCAAATCCTTTTTTTCTTTTTTCTTTTCTTTTTTTTGTCTTTTTGAGACATGGTCTTGCTATGCAGTTCAGGCTGGCCTTGAGCTCATTTTTGTAGCCCAGGCTGGTCTCGAACTCGCACCAATCCTCCTGCCTCAGCCTCCCAAGTGCTGGGATTACAGGCATGAGCCACCACGCCCCGCTTCAGAGTATCAAATCCTAATGCTGATCATCAGTCAAAAATGTCAAACAGATTTAGTCAACTCAATTTCCACTGATTTTGAGCATCAGAAATCATATTAAGAGGGGCCAGGAAAATAGTTCAGTAGAATAAGTGCTTGCCTGGCAAGCTCAAGAGCCTGAGTTCAATCCCCAGTAAATCATATTGAGGACTTGCAAGTGACTCCCTTCAGAATAGCCTTAGTTCTTAACTTTTATACCCTGTGAACATGCAAAAACTGGCTGGAGACTGACTACCCTCTTTGTCTTTGGTAGCACTGCAAATGAGCTCTATAATAGCATGCACTACAGAACCCAGCCCTGAGAGAACAAGGGAAATGCCAGGGACAGCAACCATTGGATTTGATTATTCTTAGGGGTGTACCACTCAGCCAAAGGTACAGACTGAAGAAAAGGCACAACCTTCTGAGTCAGTTTATGCTAGCCAGTGAACTGTGCACCCCTGCAATGCCTGTCCAGCACCTTTCAATCCCACACCCTTCTCTGCCTGCTAAAGGTGTCAGTGACTTGGAAGCATTTAGCCAGCAAGTAAGTGCAGCAGCCCCTCTCCTAGTCCAACCAATTAGCACCACAGGCATGGCTACAAGGTAGTCATATGGAGTGGACATTAGCAAGGAGGAAAAGAGGGAAGAGAATAGTATGGTGGGAAAACTTTTGTGCCACTGTTTGTGCCAAAGGTCTGCTTGCAAGAGGACAGAAAGTAGAAGCTGAAGGGGTATTTTTGTTAAAAACTGCAGGCATATTTGACTTTCTGTAGCAAAATGGAGACAGCAATCTTTAAATTTTTTTTGTTTTGTTTTGTTTTTATTTTGGCGGTACTGGGGATTGAATTCAGGGCCCTGTGCTTGCCAGGCAGGCGCTTATGCTACTGAGCTATCTCCCAGCCCCTAAAATTTTATTAGTCCATATTTGCAGTACATAAAGATTATGTTCATTGTAGGGAATTGATACATGGACAGAACACATCTGAATTTTCACATCCCCTTCCCTGTCTCTCCTCCCCTCAGTCTATTTCTTGGTTCCCTTCCCACATTAGCTGTCACCTGGAAAAGAAATTAATGAAAGGACTAACACAAAAATGTTTAAAAAGAATAAACAAAAGGTCCAATTTTTTAAAAAGTGGATGCATTAGGTAGGAGTTTAACAGTAGTAGAGCACATGCCTAGCAAACAGTAGGCTTAATCCTCAGCACCCAAAGGGGAAAAAAGGATTAACAAGCTATTAATTGGAAACTCACATTTACTGAGGTGAGTTTAATGGGTGGCTGAAAATATATACCCACATGACTCTGGGTAGTCATGCAGGATCTTAGGAGGACCCTAGCTCTACACTCACCAATGCTTAAGCAGATGATGCAAACTCAGCTTTAGTCCTGACATCTTTAAAATGGGGATAATTATATATGTTCTTAAGAATTGTGTTTTGAAGATTAATATACTTAACATGTTTGGTACATGCCAAGTATCCCATATATAGTATTACTGTATATAATTTAATCCACAGTTATATATCAAATACTAAAGCAAAATCACTAAGTTTTCCTTGTTCGAAGTCTCAGGTTTGGTTTGTGAGGCATATTGTAGTCCATATCAAATTACTCATTGCCTGTGCTTATTATAAACAACTCTTTATTTCACTTAGCTCATTCTCTAAATTTTAATCATTCACTAAAAAGCTTGAAAAGTTTAAATAAAATAATCAGTGTAAGGGGCTGGGGAGATAGCTCCGAGGCACAAGTGCCTGCTGGGCAAGTGCAAGGTCGTGAGTTCGAACCCTGGTCCCACAAAAAAAAAAAAAAAAAAAAAAAAAAAAAAAAAAAAAAAAGAAAGAAAAAATCAGTGTAAGTATAAAAATCGACAATTTCAATTCTACAAATTTAAATAAAAACACTATATTTCATTTCTGAGGAAAGCTCTGATATAAAGATAATTTCTGCTTTTTATTCCTATACTGTAATAGAAAATGGTGAACAGCCCAGAATAACTGTCATTTGAGGAAGCTTGACAATATTTTAAAACTTTCCTTTACATCTCTTCCTTCTTCCTATTTTAAAAAAAATAAGGACAGGCAAGGGACGATGGTGCACACCTGCACTCTCAGTACCGGTCAGATTCCGGCAGGAGGACCCCTGCAAGTGAGAAGACAGCCTGGGCTAAACCGTGAGATCCTGCAATAAGTAAGAAATATTGGTATAAATTTGAGAAAAGTTTGTAAACAAAATTTATATAAACATCAAATCTGGTTCAGTAAAACTCCCTCTGAGAAATCAGTGATGTCTCTCAAATCATATTATAAAACATCTTTTCTACTTTTCTTCATCCATCTGTCATTTTCTTTCTTTTCTATTACCTGATTAAATAAGTTAGATTTTTCAATTTTGAAAAGGTAAAACTGAAGGCAAAAACCTTATAACAACATAAATCTGCTTTTATGTCCTTTAAAAAACAAACACCAGTTTGCTTCATTCCAAGTTCTCTAAACATTTTCTATATCCACCCTTTACACTTTTCTCCTATCTACTCCTTTAATACTGGTATCAAAACAGGAAAACTGTTATTCTTTGTGATATTATTCCATTACCTCAAAAACTTTAGAAGTTCTTCCTGTTGACCATTACTGATCTCCACACATTTCTTCAATGATCCTTTACTTCAAATTATACTCTAAAAAATTACACTCTAGTTAAGTACCCTCCATATATTTTTTTTCAAAAATAATCTGAGAACTCTCCTCAAGGGCTCTTTAAAAGGTCTCAGCTATTCCAAGGCCTTGAGATATGACCTAAACTCCTAGGCTTACTAAGGCTGTAAGCCCACCACAGGATATGGGCTCAACGGACGCTTGGAAACAAACTCGAAAAGCTATTCGGTCCAGTGATCTTCATTTCACTCACGGGAAAAGACAGATCCAGCAGGCTGAACTAAAATGAGATAAACAGCTGTGCCTTTTAAAAAACACTCGTTAATTTTGCCTAAAATTTTACAAAAGAGGGATTAATTATAGATCTTAATTAAAGAACTCTAGAAGACATTTTTACAATCTGGCTTTTTGATTCCTTGAATATTATTCATTTTAAGGGAGACCTTCACGTCAAACACAATAATTTTATTTTCTCGTTAGGGACTGCTTTGTATTTATTAGACAGCACCTTGACGCCATTCTCACCATCTGCCCTGGAAAAGTTAGCGCTTCCCACCGCGCGATCCCACGTTCCGAGGACCCCGGGAGGGCGGTGATCACCCGCCGGGACCCTCGCCCCGCACCCACTTCCATCCGGGGAAGGGCAGCCAGGCAGGGACAGAGGCGGCCGCCACCAGACAATGTCCTGCATTCACCACGGCCTGGGCCAATCACAGGCCGGCGCCTCCTGGCCCCGCGCGGCGCCACCGGCCACCGCTTCCGAAGCCGAGCCCGGAGCCGAGCCCGGCTTCCAGGCGGCCATCTGCGGCCTCGCCGGGGCGGGGCGCCGCGCTCTCTCGCGGCCGGCCGGGAGGGCTGGCTCGGGCAGCGGGCGCCAGGGCGTCCCCTCGGGGCGGGGGTCGCCGGGGAGGGCAGGACGCGCCGCCCCTCCGGCTCCAGCGCGCGCTGTCCCTTTAAGACGAGCCTCCTCCCGGAGCCCAGAGCGCGCGGGCAGCCCCGCCGCGAGGGACACTGACATCCGGGCTACCGAACTGGCGACGGCGACGGCCCCTTGGTTAGTTCCTGGTCCCCGCAGAACACCCGGCCCGCCGCGATCGGGGCGTCCTGCTGCGCAGGAGAGGTCCTTGGGGCGCGTGAGCCCCGAAACCTAGCGTGGGGCTGCCCAGTCACGACCGCCACTACCCCCACCTCGCGGACGCCGGGAGTCGGACGCCAGGGCCAGCACGCGGGTCAAACGGGCTCAGTCGCGGGGCCGCGCGGCACGCGCCCGTCTCGGGCCCGCCCCACCTCCTGCGCGCGCTCGAGGGGCGGGGCTCGATGAGGGTAACCAATCAGCACCCGGGGTCCCGGGCCACCCCCGAAGTCCTCGCGGGGGGCGCGCTCGGGAGGGGGCAGCCAGCAGGCGGTCTGGGGAGCGGAACGTCGGCGGGCTGGGGTCTGGGAGCGGAGCGGGCGACGGCCGCGGCCCCACGGCTCGGCCCGGGTGGGAGCGGCGGAGGGTCGCGGGCCACGCGTGCGAACCGTGCGGGCGGGGCCGGGTGAGGCGCCAGGAGCAGGTGGTGTGGCGGGCGGAGAGGGGCCTGGGCGGCCGGGAGACGCGAGGACCGGCGGCGAGCAGGGATTCTCGGCGAGCGCCAGAGCCTGCAGTGTGCGCTTCTGCCGGACAAAGATTAATTCAAACTTGGTCTCCTTAGTGGTGCAATAGGACTGTACAGTGTTTCAAAGTAAGCACATATTTTAAATGGTGGTACTTACTAAAAGTTGATTATTTAGTATTTTGTAAGGATCAGAAAAAGAACAAAAAACATTTTTAAAAAATTAAAAGGCTATGGGGCTGGGGAGATAGTTCCGTGGCACAAGCGCCTGCCTGGCAAGTGCAAGGTCGTGAGTTGAAACCCCGGTCCCGCAAAATTAACTAATTAAAAGGCGAACTCCATTTCCGTGATTCTACTCAAATTTCGAGAGAGAATATGTTCCATACACGCAACTGAGTTAATTTGTAGGATGGCAGAGGGTGAGTTGGCTGAAACAGCACAGAACTGCTACCCCAGTGTTCTTTCCTTCCCCTCACCAAAATTACTCGTTCCATTCTCTGCTCGCTGCACACCACGACTTGGGATTCGGTGTACACTTGGAGAAAAGACAAACACCACAACTGAGCAGCGCATAGGTAGAGTTCCTGGAGCGTTGTCTGCATCATATACTCTGTGCAAGCTCTAGCTGGTCCTGTCGGGCCCAGAGCGTCCTCTTGCTCCCAGACAACCCCTGTCCTCCAGACAACCCCTGTAGCCAAAATCTTAGAGCGCGCTGGAAACAGAGCTCCAGACCTAGCCTGCAAACGTCCCGTGTGTCCTTCTCAGCTCGGCAATGGCATGACTACAGCCTGACACTCGGCCCCCACGCCAGTTCAGCAAGCCCCAGGATCCACGCTGCGCCCTGGTTCGCGCTGTGTGGCTGTCACTCTGGCCGCGCTGCGGGCTGAGTCACCGCAGGTGATCGCTGCTGTCCCTCGGTGCCGCCCCCGCCCCACTGTACAGCTCGATAAAGGCTTTCAGTTGAATCCGATCCTATCGCTCTCATTTCAAAAATTGTAAGGGCTTCTTGTTGCCCTGCGGACAAAGTCCTTTCCCCTAAAATTCGCTTTATAAGGCCCTCCTAAAGCTGTTTCCGCTTTCGTCTTGGGTTAATCTTTTACCTCGAGCCACTCCTCCAGCTCTTCCCCGGTTCCAGCCGACCTGAAGAGCTATCAGTTCTGTCTCCGCGAGAATCCTCTCAAGCTGCTGCCACACTTCCTTGTTTCCCTGCCCTGGGTGGTGGCGTCCTTCTCCCAAGCCTAGACTGGGGAGAGCGCAGCCCCGCCTCCCCAGTTGCCCGGTGCCCTCCACTTTGACAGTTGCCTGTAGCCGCCTGGTTGGTTCAACCCAGACTAGCCCTCAGGGCAGGACTGCACCGTGCTCACCTTGTCCCCACTTCCTCGGATGGTCCTGGTGTAACGTGGTCGGCGACAACCCTCTCAGAGCGCACAGTGGTGAGCGCAGAAAACCAAAACGGATTAGGTTTACACAACTGTGGATTCATTGTTACATTTTTCTGCTTTGAATTCTTTCTGAGTTACAAGTTTCTCTAAGAATGTTTAAAACCTGACACAAAGTTTCGATTGCTACTTTTGTCACAATTGGGACTCTTTTAGCAGCAATAGTGTGGTGCGGTTTATGAAATAAAATGTGGGATCCGAGGTTCCCCACTCAGTGCAGATGAGCAGAAATGTTCGTTTTAGGCGCAGACTCATTTTAAAGCAGCAAGCTAAAACTTCGTCGCAATACAGATTGAGGAAAGGAGTGGAAAAAGAATATTAATAGTAATGATAAAGAAGAGTATTAAGAATTCTAGATCCTTGTTGATTACTATTTAGGACAGCAACTATCAATATTTTAAGAAATTGCCCCAGCACTGACTTTTTATTATTTTAATCCTGGTACTCAATATTTTACCTTTGTATATAGGAAATATCAATGTTACAAATTAAAAATCGCATTTTCCTGTGCTCAGTCCAAGCTAGCAAATCTAACCTATGTACCTTTAAATCTATAGTATTTTAAACATCGCCCTGCTACATTTTCCAACAAAGTTAAACAGGAATTCTTTGTTGAGCAATGTAATATTTAGAGGGGAAAATAGGGAAATAAATCTTAACCACTATGAATTGTTTCCCTTTAGCCTTACTCTAAAGGAGATCCTTGTTAATTTTCTCACCACTACACAACTAGTCCATTAACTTTGTTACACTTTAGGGGGGGGGCATTTAGTAAGAAGGGGCATTTAGTAAGAATTTGTTTATTAAGAAAAGTGCTGAGTAAATGAGACAAAAATCAAGCAATAGTGTAATGTATTTCTATGTTTTTATGCTAATTAATACATATTGCCCCATTATTCTAATGAAAACAGTATTTAAAGTAGAGCTGTACACTATAATTATTTACTGTTTCTACAGCAAAATATTCTCCAAGTATGTATCATATCTGTTTATGGAACATGTCAAATGGTTGTTATAAACAAATGATAAGAGAAAAATAAACGCTGGAAAAATGACTTCTCTTTTGGATGCAGGCTTGCATAATTTCAAGTTTAGAAAATGTGTTAGACACTAATTTCGTAAAAGTCCTATGGTGTTAACACTTTTCTTATATTTTATCTAGCTGGATTTTTCATGTTTTAAATGTTATTGCCAAACTCCACGAAACAGTAAAAACATGTTTTAAATGTTTATGGTCAAATTTTTTAATACCTGATTTTTACAGTGCATATAGAAGGTGATATACATTAGCCTTACAGAAGCATGCCACACCTGGTTAAATGACCAATCAAAAAGGACACATCTTTAAGGTGAAATCTCAGGCTGCCATTTGTTGCATTTGTTAATCTTAGGAGAGATTTCAAGTCAGTTGGCATTGAAAATAAATTGCCAACCTGGTAGAGATGAAGACTCAAGAGTTGGAGCATTGGTAGAGTGGAGCGCCGAGCAAATATGCCGTCCAGGCCAACCAATTCTGCGTTCTCTCCAAGTCACAGTAGAGACTTGGCTTCCCCATTTATGGTTGGGGCAACTGTGCTCTGCCAGAAACAGCTCACACTGAGGTGAGCAAGCATCAGATGAGCACATTGAGCATCTCCAAATTCTGACAACTGATGCTAGTCTCCACATCTACTTTGGGCTTGAGGACATTTGATATTCATGGAAAACATGATCACTGGTATATACATACCAGTGGGTGGTATGTATATACAAAGGTGGCCCGCTGCATTATATTTACCTAACAAAAATTTTTTAAAAAGATTGTATCACCTGGTGATGCTATAGCCATCTTTATGTAAAAACTCTGATGTTCACATGACAAACAAATCACATAACAAAGAGTATCAAAATTGTGTACATTGTATGTGTATGTGAATGTAAAGCCTCACAAGCAGCATCAAATATATTCTAAGGAGGAATAAATTGGCTTTTTGCAAACTCTTGATTCTCCGAAAGAGGTTCATGTGTTCTTGTTTTTAAATAACTAAAGTGTAATTTATTGGAAAAATACTTTTTTGTTTTTAATATATTTTTTTATTTGATTTTAATGAGAAAAAATAACTGAGAGTTTCAAAACAGGTTAGTAGGACAGTTACAATAATTAATATATTGCATATTGTCTTCATAGTAGTTGTTCAGAGTATAAGATGCAAAGATATCTTTTCTAAACACTATTAGTACCAATCTTTCCTCTCATTGAACTAAGAGAAAGTAATTGTATATAGTCCATTAATCCATAATAGTAGTGAGTTATCAGCAGAACTGGCAATGTCAGAAGCTATTGACTTGAGCCTTTTGCAGCTCAGCATATTAATATGGCTTTACTTTTTATACCTTGTGGTTAGACTTTTATGCTGGATGGTTAAGACCAAGATAAAGCAAAATCTATATAACTAAAATTGTAACTTTTGTATCTGACAAGGTCAGTCAAATCCCTTCAGGACTGACCCTGAAACTATGTAGAGCTTTTTGTACATCTTGTGTCAGTGTCAGCTATCTGAATGAGTCATGGCCATTGCTTGACCAATTTGCTCTCTGTGAAAGCCTGAGAGAATGTTTTCTCTCTAGGTGACTCTCCTTAGGCACACTATACATCATTGATCCCTTTCCTCTGTGGCCCCATAATCTCTTTGAACAGAAAATCTGGGATACCACGGAGTTAGAGGATGCTACAGTACAGGTTCTCTTATGTCCTGAGTCCCCACTGACCCAGAAGGGCTAAGGCCAAAATATTGGCTGTCCTTGTAGCCCTTCTAAAAGAGGTTCATGTATTTTGTTGCACTAAGTCTGCAGATAATTCTGGAACAGTCTAGGTTTTTGTTGGGCTGTGTTGTGTTCAAGAGCAAAGTAATATTTTTGTATGGGAACAAACAAATACAATAGATAAAGTAAGACAAATATTTAATGATATGTATGGTGTTCATTGCTCACTGTCAAAGGTTAATAAAGAAAGAAATTTCTCATCAAGAATATATATTTGGCACAGTTGACTGAGAAACCTGAGATACAAGCTAGCAAAGTAAAAATGAAACAAGTTCAAACTGGGCGTGATGACGTGCCTGTAATCCCATCTCTTGGGAGGCTGTAAGTAGGCAGATCACTATGATTTCTATCTAATAGTGAGACCCCCGAACACCCTATAGACCCTTCGCTAAAATACAAAAAGGAAGAAAGAAAGAAAGAAAGCAAGAAAGAAAGAAAAGAAAGAAAGAAAGAAAGAAAGAAGGAAAGAAAGACAAAAAATTGAAAGAAGTTCTATTATCCTTAAAGCCTCAAAGTTTGAAATATTTGGGCAGTGATAAATCATGCAAGGAGGTTTCACTGAGAACTTACTATGTGGACAGTGCTCTGATATATTCTGTGTGGATGCTAAAGTGAATGTGTTTTCTTAAGAAAGTGAAAATCAAGTTGTAAAAATACCAAAATAAAAAGTAAATAAAATTTAAGCCCCACCATGTTTGCAAGAGGGATTCATTTTTTGCAAGGGAAAAAACCTGGGTGGGTAAACCCCCAGCTGCTTTTCCTTTCCTCTTTCTCTCTAGCCTTTCCAGTGGCAGCACAGGAGCCCTGCAGCCAACTATCTCAGCCTCGACCCTGCCATTCTACCAGTATGGTGTCCTTCTTCTGAGTCTTAACATTTTCAGTTTTCTTAAATTGCCTCTGACAATACACATTTTCCTGAGAACATAGATGGCTGATGCTTGAATAATCTTTACCTGCTCAACAAAGTTTATTCTTGCCCCAATAAGATCAAGATAAGAAAGTATGTGGGTACATAGAGTGAATAGGAAGGGCAGAGGAACAGAAAGGCAGGCCCAGAGACCAGTCAAGGTGGCTGAAAGGCCCTGGCCATCTCCTCCAGAGCTGACTGCCTCCTTCCTGGGCTGCTGTGGCACTGTGCTGCAGGAGCTCTGTCCTCAGGATCACAGCATCTGTTCCTCCATTCCTATCCCTTTCCTTGTCATGGAGCTCAGCTGAAGTCAGGCCAGCCTGGTGGTTCCATAATATAACCTGGTGGTAGACATAGGCATTAGATTAAAAGAATTCTGAAGGCCAGAATCTCAGTGAATTTAAGCCATTCATACTTCTACAGACTTGTGCTTCCATATTTATACAAGACAGGAGAATGACACCATTTTTTACGCGCTATGTTTTTCCTTTCTCCTGCTAACTTGCCCCAGAATCCTCAGCTCCTTTACTTAAACCTGTCCTACAAATGACCAAAAACCTTATAGTCTTCAAATGTGAAAAAGAAGTCTTACCAGTGGATGAATGGATAAACGAAGTGTGCTATGTAATGAAATATTCAGCCTTAAAAGCAAATTGCATGGAGGTTGGGAGGAGCAGGGGGAGAGGAGGAAAAGTAAAAGATGTGTGGTGAACATGTACCACCTCCCCAGGATGAGGGTGATCACTATGTACTGCAGAAGTGTGCTAGTAAAAATTTCAAAACTAAAAAAAAAAAATGCCTTTCAACATAAACTACAATGGGCATGAACCTTGAGGACATTAAGTGAAGTTACACACAAAATGCCAAGTGCTTTATGGATCTGCTTAGGTGACATATATAAGATAGGTAAAATTCACAGAAACAGGAAGTCAAGGGAGGAAGGAACAGGAAGTCAGGGATGGAAGTGTTACTGCTCATATCTAGACATCAGTCCAGAACTTCAGACACTTGTACATAGGGCTTTTTGGAGTTGGCTGGAGCTGGGGTGTGTGAACATGGTCTTAGGGTATGTGATAAGTTAGTCCACGGTTTGGGTTAGCACAGCTCTATGTGACGATGGATGGGTCCACAAGTGTGTGCAAGTCACCAATAGATTTGTAGCCTGGATGGAATAAAAAGGAAAGGAAGGCTCACAATTGCTGCTGCCTCTTGCCTGCCACTTGCAAACTGTTTCTTCCCTGTGGTGCCCATCTTCTGTGTTGCCCTGCTTGGAGCCAGTGGGCGGTGCACTGAACCACACAACAGGTTGTAGGCTGAAGTGAGCCTTTCCTCCCTTGGCTTGTGTATTCCAGGTATAAAGATAAGGAAAGGATGAAAATGGACAGGAAATGGGCAGTAGTGGCCACTGCACATAATATAACCAGTGTGACCAAATTGTACATTACTTTAAATGGCTCAAGGGGCAAATGTTATGTATATTTTGCTGCAATAACAAATGTTTCAGACAAACTGTAAGTGGGCAAGGGGAACACCAGCCAGAGACCTGTTGCATGTGGTCTGCCTAACTCTTTACACTTGGCTCTTGGCTCTTTTGGAGAATGCTTGAGTGTTGATTCACCTCCAGTCTCTTCCTGGAAAAGCCCGTTCCTCACCACTGCCTTTCCAGGGAATGTTCTGCAGCCTCTTTCAGATGCACACTATTAAGCCATATCTGGTGGCTGCACTTCCTCAACTCTCTTCAATCAAAGCTGAGCTATGGCCTGCCATCCCTACCTAAAGCAGTCTCTGCAACCCTGTTTACTGAGGACATCACCTGGAGCTGTCATATTTGTAAGAGATTTAGCTGTTACTCCTGCTGCTCTTGGGCTTCAGGTGGTTTTATTCTCCGCATGGCCCCTGTGTCCCTGTTCCATCTGTGTGCTTCACCACTTCCCTCTTCCTTCCCTAGGTTTCTGACTTCTCTTGCATCTGAGCTCCTGAACAATGTTGGTTGATTGTACAGTTGTGTGCCCTGAACCCACTGCTCCATTATCAAACAACGTATAGTGATGTTTGTTTGTCATTTATTTTCTGAAAGTCCATCAGGGAATTCCTTTTTTACTCTTTAAAAGCTGACTTTGGTGGTGTCAGGGTTCCTGGCAACTGAACTGATGGCCTTCACAATGAGCTACAGTGACCAGCCCTTTTCATTTTGTGACAGGTTCTCATAAGGCAGATATGTTGCCCAGGCTGTATTGGATTGCAGTCCTCCTGCCTCAGCCTCCCATGGGCCTGTTCTACTTGCCGAGCTAAAATTTCACTCTTTATTTTCGCTCCACAGTACCTCAGGTGGCTACTGGTGCATGTGAGAGAGCACTGCTTGTTCATATTTCTGTGTGGTTCCACATGAACAAAATCATGATGCTCCTTCTGTTCCATGATTTGGCACCAATAGATCCCTCCCACTGCTTAGAAAGCTTTCTCTTCCCTCTTTTTTTTTTTTTTTTTTTTTTTTTTTTTGTGGGACCAGGGTTCGAACTCACGACCTTGCACTTGCCCAGTAGGCACTTGTGCCTCGGAGCTATCTCTCCAGCCCCTCTTCCCTCTTCTTTTGCTGACAAAAACTACTGTTTTGTTCCTTGAGTCTCAGTTCTGAGAAACAATTCCCTGGCCATTTCCTCAGGCTACAGGGAGAAGGAGCAATTTATAGCATCCTGCTTATCTTCACTATCAAAGTTAAGAGACAACTTTCCCAGATATGAAACTCATGAGGGCAGGGACCATGGATTCCAGAGTCTGACATGGCACCTGGCACAGTCAGTATTGGTAACTGATGGTAATTAGGCTTATAGTTTTATTTCTGAGATTTTTTATTATAATCTTGGAGATACCAGCTCATTTCCTTTTGCATCCCCTTCCCCCAGGACTAGCAAGTTCTTACTTAGCATAGAATTAAAATTAGGCTTCATTACAAGAAGCAAAAATCCTCAAATAATAGTGGCATAGAAATAGAGATTTTTATCACAATCCTGTCCAAGTTTAGGGGTAGACACTGCTGGTCTGTTATATGCTTCCATTCCAAGTTTTAAATGGCTCTATTCCAGCTTTGCTGTTCCACAGCTGAGCTGTACCACTGTCTTTTTAGTCCAAGATGGGTGCTGGACTCACATTCCAGGCAGCAGGGTGGAGTGAAGAATTTTTTAAAAGTGTAGAGGGGCCAGAAAGATAGCTCAGTAGAACAAGCGCTTGCCTGGCAAGTGCAGGGCCCTGAATTCAATCCCCGGTACCAAAATAAATAATACAATGTAATGTAATATAATGTAATATAATATAATACAGTACAATACAATACAATACAATACAATATAATGGTATTTTCCAGAAATTTATGATGACTATTTTTGCTTCTATTCTTCTGAGAAAATGTAACCATACCCACCTATGAGAAAGGATGAAATATACAGCCTGTATTTTAGGAAGAAATACACACAGCTAAATTTTTTCTTCTATAGATGTGCCATGAAAATTAGGAAACAAATATAGGGAAGGTCATATCAGTATTTGAAAAAAATTTAAATATGATAATATCATTATCTAGATAATCTTGATCTCAGTGTTTTCTTCCCAACTATTTATCTCCTTTGTCAGAAGATCATAACCTTTAGATAGTAGTTTTTACACCAAGCAAACTACACTACAGATATCCCACCACCACCACTACCAGATAATGTAAAAAACCAGTGCTAGCTCTCAAGAAACTAAAATTAGAACTGCCATGTGATCTACCTGTACTACTGCTTGGTATGTATACATATGAAGGAAATAACATCAGCATCCCATAGGGATAGCCGTACACCTGTGCTTGCGTGGGACAACTCACAATACCCAGGTCCTGTAGAATCAGCCTAATTGCCCATTAATGGTGGAATTAATATTCCATAGCAAAGAATAAAATGAAGTACAGTTGCTTTTCAATAAACATTTTTAAAAAGCAAGTATTATAATATATGCCTCAAAGACAAATTTTATAACAATATTTATGTGCTGAAATATTGTTATAAAATGTTTTCCATGACTGAAATAGTTCGGGGAAAGGATGGACACTATGCAAATTCACCCTAGGAGATGTTTCTTTGTATGTGAAAAGTTCTAGTGAGACCTAAAATAAACTATGAGGTAGTAGGAAGAGGACAGAGTGGTGTAAGGGAGGGCGTTGGGGAACAAGGAAAAGGAAGTGCTTTGTATGCTTGGATGAAAACTCCACGTTGAAATGATGACACAATTTTCTTGTTGGCACAAGGCTCAGGCAGGGGTAGAGAAGAGGAAGAATAGAGGTAGAAGTAGAGGGCAGGCCAGGTGTGTTGACAAGTGTGTGATCAGCCTGTGCACTCAGGAAGATGAGGCAGAGTGACTGTATTTGAGCTCACCTCTCCAATAAATAATGAAACTCCCATACAAAAGAAAAGTAGAAACTTGGGCATAACATCAGGCAACACAACAACCATTGTTGAATTCCTATTGCTTTGTTTAATGAAATCTTATGTCTTTTTAATGCTTTTTTAAAAAATGTATTTGGTACAGGGTCTCACTATGCGCTCAGACTCATAGTGCTCTTCCTGTTTTCAGCCTCCCTAGCACTGAGATGACAGGTGTGCCTCACCCCACGCATCTTGGTGGCTGGTCCAGCCCGTGCAAGGCAGGGCCAGTGCAGCATGTGATGCTGGGATCCAACTCCAGCCCCTGTGCTTGCCTGAGCGTGTGCTTAGTCGGCTGAGCGATCTTGCCAGCCCATGTTTTAAATTTTTTAAAAGCAGAGTGTAGGGATCAGTTCTTTAAAAAAACATTTTGCTACTGAACACTTTTGATTTTACCCTCCACTTCTCACTGGCTGTATCTGCCTGTCTTATATTTTCTCCTGAACTCTGAGAAACATTTTTTATTAAATCCAAAATGTGTTTCTTGGGGCCCAGCAGGATGGCTCAGTGGTCTAAAGCGACTGCTTAGGAAAGCTTAGGTGGCTGAAGGAACTGAGGTTCGATCCCTGGCAACACATTCTGCACCAGCCCTGCCCTCAGGGCAGGCTGAGCCGGCCATAAAAATAAACAAACGAACAAAAGTTCTGAAACAAGAAAAAAAAGTAAAATAAAAATTCTTTTTAAAAAATGTGTGTCTTGGGATGGCTTCCCACTTATCTTGATGGAGGGAACTGCTAGAGCTGCTTGCCCCTGGAGGAACAACCTTCTGTGAGCCTTCCCTTTCCTCATTTAGGCTGGCACAGGACGGTGGAGCAGCCAACACCCAGAACTACCATCTGTGCATGGCTAAAAACTGGTGATTTTTGAGCCGGCCCCCAAAATTAATTAATTGATTGATTTTAAAAAAGCAGTCTTTTGGGGCCGGGAGATAGCTCCATGGCACAAGGGCCTGCCTGGCAAGTGCAAGGTCATAGGTTCAAACCCTGGTCCCACACACACAGAAAAAGTATGCGATTTTATAGCATCCTGGACATTTCATGTCCATGAAGCAGGAGTTGGAGCTCTGTGCCAGGCGCTTCTTCTTGTGCTTCCTCTTCTCCTTGGGATAGGGATGAAGGAGATCTTTTGCGAGAGGCATGTTTTCTAGGGGAAGTCCTCATGTCTGGAAAGGTGGGCTTTTTCAGGCACCTGCAGTTCCGCCCGGAGCAGCTGGAGGGCTCTAGTCCACCACAGGCCACTGGGGACACAGCATTATTCACAGGTGTTAGTTATTGCCCTGTTACCTAAGAGGAGGTTTCTTCACAGGCTGCAGAATATTCTCCAAGGCAGGACAGGGTGCACACCTGCTTAGTTCTCTGGTGCTGCTGGGCCCAGCCTGCAGTTCACAGGCCTTGCTCTGCTCGTAGCCAGCCTTTTCGTGCTCAGCAACCAGCCCAAATGGCATGCCCTGGTCTTGCCTATGTTTTTACTCTCAAGCCCGCACTTGTCTGTGCTTCTTTGTACCCTATCTAATTATTCTTCCTAGTATTTTTTGGCTCTCACTATCCTTCCCACAGTGTCCTGCAAAACACAGTCTTTCTCTTGGCTTGGTTCTGTTTTCATCTGTCAAACCTACTCCACTGTAAGTCAGGGTCCCCAGATCTCCAAACGCCCTGCAGGACCACCAGCCTTGGCTGTCTCTTTTCTTTGGCCAAGCACACACAGCTCCTGCCCAGCTCCTCGACTGCGCAGCAAGCAGCTTCCTCTCTACCTGCTCCTTCACTCTGGGCCCTCTTTGCTGCCCTATTCTTTTCATCAACAAATAAGGAAATACACAGTACCCATGGATCCCATTCTCCAGCACCATTTCTAATCCAATTCCTTGTCATCTAGTTGCACTTGCCATTTCTTTGTGATGTCATTATTGACCTCTAAGAGACCTAATCTTGATTAGCCCTCATGTTATAGACCTTTGTCAAAGTGTTCTCTTGGCTCTGTCACACTGTGCACTCTAATTCTGTTCTTATTTTTATGGCTATTTAATGTAGTGATAAAATGGCAATACTAGTAGTGAACATATTTATTTATTTATTTATTTATTTATTTATTTATTTATTTTTTCAGGATCGTGGTTCAAACTCAGGACCTTGCACTTGCCAGGCATGCACTTGTGCCATGGAGCTATCTCCCCAGCACCCTGGTGTTTCCACCTGATTTAGTAGTGAATATTTAAAGAACACATGTTTTCTTTCAGGCATATGCAAATATAGGTGATAACATGTATGATTTCTTTCTTTCTTTCTGTATTTAGTACAGGGTCTACAGGGTTTCACTATAGATCAGACTCATATTTATTCTTCTGTTTTCAGCCTCCTAAGCACTGGAATTACAGGTGTGCAGCACCACACCCAGTTTCAACTGCCATCTCAGCGTGCCCCAGGGTCGGGGCTGGCACACTCTGCCTAAGCAAGTGCTTTAATCCACTGAGTTACCTGGTCGGCCCTATATGGTTTCATGTAAACCTCATAATGATTTGCGTGAGTTAGATGCAATTATTGTTTCCACTTTATAGATAAACTGGGTCTTGCAAGTTTACAGAGGCAAGTAGTGTACTCAGTACAACAAAGTTAAGACCTAGAATTGGACTCAAACCAAAGCTAGAGCATACTACTTCTGTTCCAGCAAAGTGCTATTCCCTTCTCCCTGGCTTTACTTAAGTGTGAGGACCACCACATTAGCAAAATGACATTTAGTTAGTTTTGGGCCATGTGTATGGTGGAAGTCTTATAAGATTATAAAGGAGCTAAGTTCCTGTCACCGATAATGCCAGCCATCCTAATAGAGTACAATATTCTATTTAGAAGTTTGTGGTGGTGGCAGTAAGTAAACTTACTGCTCTGCCAGTTGTGTAAAAGTATAGTATGAAGTGAATGTGTAGGCACATCTTGTAATGGCAGCACTGGAGAGGCAGCCTGAACTACACAGGAAGACCTCATCTAAAACAAACAAACCTAGTATACAATTATGTAAAGTACATAATACTTGAAAACAAACATGTTACTAGTTTGTGTATTTACTTTTTGTTATTTTGTTTGGACTGCTTCTACATGTATATATAAAAACTTACTGTAGAACATGATGCCATATGATACTAGCCTCATTTATCTTGTCCTTTGATTACCAAAGAAGCCACAATGAATTAGAGCTTCTAAATTTGTGTGAGTGGGTTCTTCGATATTCACATGACAAATCTGCCTAAGGAGATGCTCCTGTGAATACAGAATCCTGTGATTAAGTACCAATATCTATGTTTCTGCATACATTTCCACAATAGGATTCATTTTAAAAAGTTTAACCACAAAAACATTACTACGCCAAAATGTGTGTGTGTGTGTGTGTGTGTGTGTGTGTGTGTGTAAGTGGAGATTGAAAATATGCCTAAAAATTAAAAAGAATGCCTTAATAGAAAATATCCAATCAGATCAAATTTCCTCAGATGTCTCCTAAATCTCTCCTAAGTTCGTTTGTTCAGATTAAGATCCAAATAAGGGCTATTAGTCACATATGGCTCATGTGGTCCTTTCAGTCTGATTTAATCTCTAGATTTTCCTCTTCCCTTTTTTTTCTTGCAACCATTTTGTTGAGAACAGCAGATCCTTTGTCCTGTGCAGTCTTCCATTCTGAGTTTTACTGACTGAGTCCCCACCATTTGTTACTGTCTCCCGCTAAGAGCAGGTGAACTCATAGTGAACTAGACAGTGTTCTGATTTGAGCTCATTTGCTGGCAAGATAGCTTCCGAGGTAACACCTAAGAAACAAAATAGGTCATTTTCATAAAAAATGCATTACTTTGTCAGTATTTGGCTCGATTCTTTTGTCTTTGACTAGCTTCTAGCTATCTAAACATACTCAACACATGTTAAGACAAATGAATTGTTCCTTCCTCCGATAAGTATCTCTTCTTGACACCTCTGTTTCTGTTATAATTTCTATCGTTCATTAAAATAATTTAGGTTGTAGGTCCCAAAGTCATCTTCCATTTTTCCTCACTCAAATATTCTTATATTCTTATGTTACCCAGGCTGGCCTCCAACTGGTGGACTGCAGTGATGCTCCTTCCTCAGCCTTCTGATTAGCAGGGACTATACAGACGAACAACTGACCCAAGAACCCTAGTATTCAGTCATGAAGAGAAGCGAGTTCTTCACGCATACAGTTTCTGCATCATCCCCTCTTGTTTCTCACACCCACTGTCTAAGTACAGGCTCGGTCAGTACGACAACATCCTCCACACACCCTCCCCCTAAACTGGCTCTTGGCCAGTCACTCATAGCATGTCTTTCTTTTTAATGTGCTTCCTTACTGGTGAAGCTTCAATGGCTATCTGTTACCTGGAAGAAAGCATAAACTTCTAAGATTAAATCAACATGTTGGGCTCCAAGCCTAGCATTTGTCACGCAGCTCTAGAGGTTTTCCCCATAGCTGTGGAAATCAATCGACATGAACATGCTCATATATTCATTTCCTACCTGACGTGCTATCTTAGTGTAGATATTGCAGTCAAATGAACCCTCCAATATTAGTGCTACACAAGCCAGGCTTGTCTCCAAGGTTAATGTTGGACTTGTCTGAGTACACTCAGAGGACGGGGAGTTGCCTGTCATCCCAGGAAAACAGCTTGTTGCCTTTCCCGACTTTCATAATAAGATGCTCAAACTTCTACCTGTTTGTCCAGTTCCTGAGATATGTGATCTGCTGAGGACTAGACGTGCAGGGTACCAGCCCTGCAGGCTCTGCCTCCAAAAACCTTCTTTCAAATAGATAAACTCCCAATAACACCAGGAACTCCCAGAGAAAGAAATTTTGGAGAAATATCTTTTAGAGCTATGATACTCAGTCTTTAGAGAACTTTGCCAAGACAGGCTTGCTCCTGAAGACCTTCAACAAGATAGCCTCGAGTGGCAGCCTCACTAATTCTGTCCTTGGCCATGACACACTGTCCCCACTTGAAGTCTCGCGTGACACTTTCTTACACAATTTGGTGGTAGAAATGCTGCTAAAAGAACAGGTGTACCATCTTTTCTTCCACAGTAAAAAAAAAATCACATATTCACAGTTTCTGCACAGGCTGGTACTAGAAGAGCTCTCACTGGGTGAGAGCTGCCTGTGCTGTTTGCCCACTACCCATAAATATTATATATTAATAATTTTCATTTTAACACAGGCTGTAAGTAGCCTCAAATACAGTTGTCTGATTCAATAACTAGATGACCTTCTTGATTAGAAAACTTGCATTTTTCTCTAGGGCTTGATTCAATTTCTTTTTTCTTTTCTTTTTCCTTTTTTTTTTCAGGATCAGGGTTCAAACTCACAACCTTGCACTTGCCAAGCAGGCACTTGTGCCATGAAGCTATCTCCCTAGCCCTTCAGTTTCTTTTCTCTTTCTTTCTTTCTGTCTATCTGTCTGTCTGTCTTTCTTTCTTTCTTTCTTTCTTTCTTTCTTTCTTTCTTTCTTTCTTTCTTCCCTCCTTCCTTCCTTCCCCTCTTTTGAAACACTACATATAACTATATGGATCAGGCTGGTCTTAAACCACAGTGCAGCCCAAGAGGACGTTAAACCCATAGTAGTCTTCCTGCTTCATCTTCCCATGTGCTGGGAATGCAATTTGCTTCTACTTTAATAACTGTGTTGCTATTCCTCTTACAAGCTTCCCAATTTTCATTTGGGAAGGAAATAGGGTATTCATTAAGTAGGCAAATACCATCACCTTTCTCCAGCCCAGGCAGAGGTCAGTCGATTACCTCCTAAGACTCCAGATTTGCATATGTACCTTCTAGTCAGTGTGGTGGCATGTCCTGCTCCCCTGCCTCTCCTCCCGCTCCCCTAAATCCTGCCCACCCTGTAGAGTTCATGCAAAGACCTCCTCTTCTCCAAGATCTTCCCCAGTGTCCAGCCTATGCTGTCGTGCTTTCTTTGAGAGCTGCCCATGCTGTTTGCCCATTGACACCTACCCCACACTGCCTTTCACTGTTCATTTAAAAATTGAAACTAATATGTGCATATAGAAAACAAATTATGTAAGTGGAGACTTCTTGGAAATTTTTTCTGTCACCCACAATTCCATACATTAGGGGCAATTATAATTGTTAGTTCTCTGAATATCATTTTAAACAGTGTATACAAATACATATATGTGTTTGTGGAAAGTGCAAATCCTCCTATCCTATTTTCCACAACTATATATGTACCACCTCTATGCTTTTGTATCTAGACTTTTCTTCACATATAGTGGTATAGTTTGGGGATTATAGCACATCAGCTTATAAATATCTGCCTCATTCTTTCTAATACCACTGTAGCTTCTACTGGGAAGACAGATAATAACTTACTTGTTTGGCTTTTCTATCATGGCCCATATCTCTTTGATTAAAGCTACTCTTTCTAAGGTTGTAGCTTCTGGAGGAAATATGTCTACTTTTAGTTTGTTCCCCACAAATCTACATAATTGTTTCCATATAGGGAAATCTCAGCAAATAATCAATTGTAATTTTAAAAAATCAGTAGTCAAGTACAAGTAATTCTACTTTATAATAATGTTTAGGAATAGCTTAGAAAAATCTTAGAATACTTTGCAATCAGTGGTGTGTCTCTCACTCCAGTTTTCCATTTATTATATACAGCATTCCATAGCATGTTCTTGGAGCTTGATCCTGAGGCATTCCAAGCTTCAGCACCTCCGCTCAGGAAGAACAAGAGTGAGGCTAAGGCTGAGGGTGTCTGAGGCCAGGCAGCGGCCCCCAGGATAGGCCAAGTACAGCTCGGGTCTCAGGAAATGGCTGGGCAGAGAGGACTTCTTCAAAGACAGAGACCAGCAAGACAGAAGGAAGTAACCTCAGTTATATTCCCAAATATGAGAGCCTCACTGCGGCATGGACAAAAGGGCAATGGGAGCTGGTGTGAGCAGATCTCCAGGAGAGGGGCTTCGGAGCAGAGAACCCAACTGGATAGGCCCAGACCTGGTACTGTGCTGTGCCCTACGCATGCCAATGCTATGAACAACAACAGAAAGGTGGAGACATTCCAAATGTCCGTGGACAGATGAATGGATAAACAAATGGAGCATTACTCAGCCTTAAAAGGGAAGGAAATTCTGATGTGATACAGCATGAACAAACTTTCACAACATTATGCTACGTGAAACAAACCAAGCACCAAAGGTCACATGTTGTTTGTCTACTTCCCTGGAATAGTCACATTCATAGAGACGGAGAATAGACTGATAGAGGCCGAGTGTGGTGACACATGCCTGTAATCCCAGCACTTGTGAGGCTGAGACAGGAGGATTGATGTGTGTTGGAGATCAGCCTGGGCTACAAAGTGAGTTCAAGGTCAGCCTGAATTGTATATGGAGACCCTGTCTCAAAAAGACAAAAAAGAAATGAAGAATAGAATGATGGCCAGGCTATGAGGAAGAGAAATGAAGGACTATGATTTACATCTGAAATGTCACCCTAAAGTCTTGGCATTCAGAGGTGGGGTTCTGGGCAGGTGCCTGTGTCCTGAGTGCCTCTCCAGTGGGATCATCTACTGATGAGGTCCTAGCTGAGTGTGCTGGTAGGAGGGGGGGCCCGGGCAGAAGAGGCAGTCCCAGAAGGAGCCACTTGGGAGCAGGGGCACATTCCTGCTCCTCACCCCTCCCCACTCCCTCTCTTTGCTGGCTGCTAGGAGTTAAGTGGCTTTGCTTAGCCCTGCCTTTGCACCCTGTAGCTTCTGCTTAGAGCCTGCTCACCATGGACTAAGCCTCTGAAACTGTGAACTAAAATAAATCTCTGCTTTACATTGCAGGCGCCAGGCATGGCATCCTAGTGTTGAGAAGGTGACTCACATGTGAAGGTTTACTAGTAATGAGGGCAGGTTCTGTTTGGGATGATGCAAGATGCCAGCAATAAATGTGAATGTGCTTAATGTCACAGACTTCCACTCGTAAAAATGGTTAACATGTTATGTTTTTTGTTATTATTGTTTTTTAAATTTATTTGTTTATTTATTGCGGGACTGAGGTTCAAACTCATGACCTTGCACTTTCCAAGCAGGCACTTGTGCCACAGAGATATCTCCCCAGCCCCTTTGTTTTAGATTATATTTTATACCAATAAAAAAGCATAAAATTTGGCATAGTGGTCCATACCTATAATCCCAGAGCTCTAGGAGGTGAAGGCAAGAGGGTCAAAAGTTCCAGCCCAGCCTGAGCAACTTAGTAAGACTGTCTCCAAAACAAACCATAGAACCAAGAAAATGTGCCTTACAGAACACCACGCTGTGACTCCGCAGCCGGGCGCTACCTTCAGTTCTCCATAAGCCCACACGGTCTCCCTCTTGAGCTGTGTCTGATAAAAATATGTTTTTGTTTTTGTTTTTCCTGAGAAAGGACTAAACGGATAGGCTCCATGTTAAGTATGTGAAAGAGCACTTAGTCTATTTCAGACTCAGGTGGCTGAGGAGCAGCTGGCCGGCAGTGGCTTGGGAGCGCCCTGGCAGCTGTGAAGATGGGAGGGGGCTACACAGGGGATGGTTTGTAGCTCACTTGTCAGGTCGGCTTCTGCCTTTTTGACCCCAGGAAGCTCCATCTTCAGCTGACATTACCAGCCACACCACATGCTCTGAGGATTTGCAGAGGGGAGCCTAGAAAACCATCTCCTACGACGTCTTGCCAGCTTTCTAAATGAAAAACCCCAGTATAGCAGCTCAGTCATATTATAAACACATTATAAGCATATTAAAAAGTGATTACTTTGGAGGAAGTTAACTATGTCAAAATACATATTAAGATAAAATTAGAAATGTTCTACTTTCAGATTCAAGTGCAGAGCACGTTTTCTAAACATGACTTTTGCCTTCTGTACATAGTCCTCCTGGCACCATGGGGGCCACATTGGGTCCGTGACCATTTGTCTAGTGTCTCTGAATGCCAGGCGCTGTGCTAGCGCTGGCAAGGACTCGACTTCTCACAGATCCATAGGGGTCTATCATAATTCATTCAACATGGAGCAGTTAGGCAGGGAAAGACCACTTTTTCTACCAAGAGAAGGGGTTAATCTGAATTGTTTGAGCAAGTTTCTGGTCAGTCTTATCCGGACCTGCAGCCTAAATGCAATATCTTGTGGGAGTTGCACCACAGATTTGTCTGTCAGATGCAACTTTTTCTCTTCTAAAGCAGAGGAAAGCACAAACAGTTGGATGCATGGAGCTTAAGTTCACAGTGGATCATGACGATGGCACGTGGACTGTTGGCAGTCTTGAAATTTCAACATGATGGGGCTAAGGTGATGAAAGACTTGCCCTGGATTTCATCTTTGTCGTTCACAGCAAGGTAACCTTGAGCACACCTACAGCCTCACCTTCCTCTCTTGTAAAATGGGGAAGTCTATACAGGATCTGAAAAACTGAAAGCCAGTCATCTATTCATCATGAATGCTTTCAAGGAGGAAGAGAAGCCAGGCATAGTGAGCACGCTTGTAATTTCAGCTGCTCTGGAGACTGAGGCAGAGGCTCACAAGTCCAAGCCCAGTCTGAATAGCTTCTCAAGCACTCTGTCTCAAATTTTTTTTTTATTTTTTTTTTTATTTTTTGCCTTTTTGAGACAGGGTTTCACTATGCAGTTCAGGCTGGCCTTGAGCTCAGTTTTGTAGCCCAGGCTGGTCTCGAACTTGCACGGATCCTCCTGCCTCAGCCTCCCGAGTGCTGGGATTACAGGCGTGAGCCACCACGCCCGGCTCTGTCTCAAAATTAAAAGAGAAAACACATGGGGATGCACTTCTGTGCAGAGGCCTTAGGTTCAATCCCTAGTACCACAATACAAACAAACAACAAAGCCCCCCACCGCCTGCTTCCTGTGGTATGAATTCCTCCTTGGTAGCATCTCTCTGCATTTCATGACCACCTTTCTGGTAGGGGGTGTGGCATCCACACCAGCTCTGCAGATGCCCTCAGCCTCCATTAACTCCTCACAGTCTACAACCTAGGCTCTGTCCTCAGCATTTGAACCTGGTAAGCTTAAGAGCGACTGAGTTCCTTGAATATCCTTGTTCCTTTACCTCTTGATCTCCACGTGTCCTTGGATACCCTGTCCCTCCTCTTCTGGAGATTCTTCCACCTCAGTGCCTTATTTTTCAATTCAGACGGGTCCTTGTGACTTTCTTTCAGTGGCTTCTCTTTTAGGGTCTACCATCACAATTTCTTCCTGCTATCTCTTAGCATGTGTGTACATGAATGAACAATGCTCTCCAACAAATCCTAGTTTTGGGCATGTGCCATTCCTGCCACAGAGACAGGGATTGTGAGAATGATTGGATGTCCATAGGACTTGCTCATGGTTGCAAGCAGACAAAAGTGTGTGTGTGTGTGTGGGGGGGGTTATTTAGCCCACTGTTGGTGGAAGTTTCAGTCCATAACCAGCTGGCTCCAATGCAGGGTGGCCTGGTGGAGGAGCAACAGTTCATGGCAGGGGAAGAAAACAAAAATGAGAAGAGCAGCCAGGTATGGTGGCACACACCTATGATTCTAGCATTCACGAAGCTGAGGCAAGAGAATCACTGCAATTTTGAGACCAGCCCAGGCTGCATAGTTAGCTCGAAACCAGCCTGAACTGCAGAACATGGCCCTGACTCAAATAATTAGCAAGAGCAAAAGGGGAAGCAAGCCTCTGTGTGCCACTTTTTATCTTATGCAGACTGCTGAGCTTAGGGCAGTGCCAGCCCAATCAGTGTATTGATCCAGCAAGCATCCACTCTTAATCGTAGCACCCTTAGCCCCAGATTACACTGACTCAGTCATAAATTCTAGGTTCAGCTATCTCTAAAGGAGCCAGCCCTGTGACTCCATGAGGCTTTGGTGGGCCAGCCAGGCACAGACCATAACATCTAGCTATGGTGAAATTTGGTCCACACAGTGAACACATGTATTTGCTTTCACAAATTCCTCATTACTGTCCCCCTCCCCTGCTCCCATTATGTGGCAGTGGATGACTGAACCTAGGACCTTGAGCATATTAGGTAAGTAGTCTACCATTGAGCTATATCTTTGGACCTTTTCAAAGTTTGAGACAGGGTCTGATTAAATTGTTCAGATTGGCCTCAAGCTTGCATTCTTCTTGCCTGTGCTTCCCAAGTAGCTTGGATTATATCATATACCACAGTGCGCAGCCTTCTAAGTGTTTTTCATTGCTCTTCATGACTTCTTGGATAAACATTTCTTAATATGCTATGAACCCTCACTCCCCTGGCCCTACCTTTTTATTTCCATCCTCAGTTCCTTCCCTGTGTGTGCTATGCTCTAACTGAGCCTGATTACTTGCAGCACTGACACCAGCCATCAGCCCTATGTATATCTCAGCCTGCTTTCCTGCCTGGTGGGCCTCACAACCCCCACCATCTGCAGGGACCAGCAAAGCTTGGTTTAAATGTTATATCCTCTGTGAAGCCTTTCCTTCCTATCTGGGAAGAAACAAAATTAATTGTCCCTATTGACCCTTTGCTTTACCCAGCAATGCCACCATTTGCGTGCCTTCTGATTGTAATTTCATTCTTAAATGCCCCTCCCAATTTCCTCCAAGGATTTGCTTCATTCTTGTGTTTGTATTATGTGGTACAAGTGTTTGACTTGGGGCCCGGCAGGATGGCTCAGTGGTCTAAAGCACCTGCAGGCTGCTGCAAGAACCGTGGTTCAATCCCCAGCACCACATGCTGCACCAGCCCTGCTCTCAGGGCAGGCTAGGCCAGCCATAAAAATAAATAAATAAACAAACAAAAGTTCTGAAACAAGAAAAAAATAAAAAATTTAAAAACAAACAAACAAACAACAAGTGTTTGACTTATAGAAAGTGTTCAATTAACTACTGGTGAATAGCACACTGCATTTTTCCTTTCAAGTGCATTATAAAAGTACCCTATTAATTTAGTGGTAGGAATCTTTTCTATATAGTAGGCAAATGGAGACAAATGTAGGTATAAGAGACTTCCAGAATCACTTAGGATAAACTTGGTGACAGCATGGCATGAAACACTGTCATTGGTAACTGAGGGAAGGCTATGAACAGAGAGGCCCAGTGTGGGCTGGTAGCTGTACCCTTTTGGGTTCTGCACACCTTCTCCTTGTCCCTTCCCCAAGGGACAGTGTCTCCTTCCACTTGGGGACAAATGCTTCTTCACTTCTGCCACCTCTCATTCTATGATGACCAGCACCACCTTCGCTGCTCCCTCCCCACCTGTTTCTTTGGTCTTTGGAGAGATCCTTCTTACTTTTCTTTCTGCTTTGGGAATAGTTCTCCATATTCTTCACTTAGAGAGAACCGGCACTGATCTGATCTGTTCTTCCTTTGCTGAAAACCCTGCAGTGATTGCCTGGAACTTCTGGGATCAAATTGAGCCTTCTGAGCACTATTTTTCCAGTGATCTCCTACCTCCCCACCTGCCTAACCCTCTCCCTTACCTATCCAGTACTTTCAATTTGGGAGGATCTGTGATAACTGTAGGGACCAAAGGACAAGCTATGTGTTGCTGTGAAGTATCCCCTAGTCCAATAGAACAAAGGGAGCAAATAGTTTAGCATGAGTGTGCACTGATGGAGATAGGATCTTTGGGGCAGCAAAGGAAGGACTGCTTGCTCAATGGGGGAGGGCGCTGTATGTACCAGAGAACATGGGGAAAGGGGCTTGGCCTCCATGCTCCATTCATCTGGCTTTGGGACCATCAAGTATCTTTGTCCTCAGTTAAGAATCCTGCTTGTGGGGCCGGGGAGATAGCTCAGTAGAATAAGCTCTCACCTGGCAAGTGCAGGGTCCTGAGTTCAGTCCCTACTACCGAAAGAAAAAAAAAAAGAATCCTGTTTGTGCCTCTTGCTCCCATGACTCGCCCTGTTATGGCCCATCCCTGGGCTTCCTCAAGGAGGGCAAGGATCACACGTTACAGGCAGCCTGCTCTGCTGACCAGGCAGTCAGTAGGCATTACTCTTCTCTTTGCATTGCTGCATGCACTGTGAGCTCCTCAGAACCAGGTCCTCCTATCTTCCCAGGGCTAATGGAGAGTGCAGCCCATTGTAAGCATTCAACAAATGTTTCCTGAAAGAATGCTTAGGTCTCAGTTAAACTTGCTATCTTAGAGAGGTAGCAAATGTGGAATTGTATCCACAATTTCTTTCGTGGATATCTTGACCTTCCCAGCCCTGACAGTTGCCAGCAAAAGCTTCTGTAGAATCCTCCAGCCAATGGAGAGGAAATGGGAATTTGTCGAATGATGTTTAAACCAGTATCTGATCTGCTTACTCAAGGGACACTGTGGACTTACTGTTAAATACCTTGCACCATATATTTTCCATAAATGAAGAAAAGAGAGTCATAAGAAAATAATTGAACCAACTTACATTCAGATGCTAGGTCAGAAACATGGGAACAAACGCAGCAAAGTGATATTGAAAGGAAGTAGATCCAGGTACATTTTAATTGGTATAAAAGTGACTAAGTAGGAAATTTAAAGTGGCTTAACTAATAAAAGGCAATATCACACAAGAAACTGTAACCTTAAAATATTTTACTTTTTTTTTTTGTGAAACCACCGATTGAACTCAGGCCCTTGTACTTACCAGGCAATGGCTTACTCTACTGAGCTATCTCCCTAGCCCCTAGAATATTTTAATGTAAAAGGATATGATAAATTTTCTAATACACCAGTGCCTACATTTCCAGGTGTGTTCTTTCTTTAGTGAAAAAGAAAACCACAGGAGATTGTGCCATTATTACACAATGCAGGAAAAGGTTGTTAGGCTTTTGTTTGTGGTATTTTCTTTGGTGCAGTGTTTATAATCCTCTATATGGCTATATTTTTCTGTATGGTTTCAGTGAAGTAAATCCTCATCATTTATTATTATTATTATTATTATTATTATTATTATTATTATTATTATTATAATACTAAGGATAGAGCTTGGGACCTTACCCTGGCCTAGGTGGGTTCTTATGCCACTGAGCTATCTCTCTGGCCAAATCCTCAGCATTCAAAAGCAAAATGTGATGTTTAGAGCTAGCCAGAGTCATTTGAATATAAATTTTGTAAATGACAAAGTAGAATAACACAGTTTATAGTGAAGAGAAGAGATAAGGCCCTAACCTAAAGAGAGTTATTTTATAGGACTTGCAATTTAACTATAAACACAATTTTGAAGGAATTCTAAAAATGCATCAAAATATACCCTCAAGACTAGGGAGATAGCTTGGTGGTCTAAGTGCCTGCCTGGAAAGCCCAAGGTCCTGAGTGTGATCCTGGGTACTATATGCCATGCCGGTTCCAGGTTCCTGGGCAAGCTATATCACTCCTAAAGTGGGGTGTGGGGGTGTACACCTATAATCCCAGAGCTGGGGAGGCTGAGATAGGAGGATCAGTACAAGTCCAAGCTGTATAGAGAGAACCTACACTTTTTCAAATTTTCGAACTTTTTGCTTTCATTTTTCTGAAACAGCATCTTGTTTTGTAGTGCAGGCTGGCCTAGAAATCACTGCGTAACGCAGGCTGGCATCCCATCCACAGCAATCCTTTGGCCTCAGCCTTAGCCTCTGCAGTGCTGGGAGTACAGGTCTGTACCACTACGCCCAGCTTCAAAGGTTAGAGCTTTCTGAAGAGGAGACCTGTTTCAAGTTTTAATAGATGCTGAAGAAGTTTGAGTTATTTTGGATGAGCATATTTTCTCCTCTTTTCTCTACTCAAGAATTATAGGGGCCCGGTGGGATGGCTCAGTGGTCCCTCAGCTTCAGGGACCACGGTTCAATCCCCGGCACCACATGCTGAGCCAGCCCCTGCCCTTGGGGTGGGCTGAGCCGGCCATAAAAAAAAAACGAGTGAATAAACAAACAAACGTTCTGAAACAAGAAAAAAAAAATTAAAAAAGAATTATAGATTGTACTTTATGTACTATTATGTACTATTACTTTATGTACTATTTTCCCAGAGATGAAGATTTAGTTGTCTAATCAGTAATGGAGTGGAACTACAGTTCAGTTAGCACAGTCTGGGTTCTTAGGAGACTTCCCAGTTATTTCATGAGGCCTAGAAATTTTGTTTGTTTGCTCATTTCACTTTTTTTTTTTTTTTTTTTTTTTTAACAGTCTCACTTTGTGGGCCAGGCTAACCTCAAACTATGTAGCACAGGCTGGCTTTGCACTGGAGAGCTTCTGCTCCAGCCTCTAAAGTGTTGGGATGAGAAGTAGGCCCTATCTCACATGGCTTAGAAAACTTTTTTGTAATTGGTCATGGAACTGAGGCTTCTCACCTTTTCTCAGTAGGGGCTACTCCATCAGTTAGTGCCCGTTTCCCACCTCTACAATCATTTGCCTAGCAACTAACACAGGCCTCTCCTAGTCTCCAAGTATTCTGACTAAAAAATTACTAGATTTTTCTTATTACTAAAGCAAAACTTCTAACCCAGTCTAGTGTGGTGACACATGCCTATATTTTTACACCTTGGGAGGTTGAAGCAGGATGATCACAAGTTCAAACCCAGCCTGGGCAGTTAGTGAGACCATTGCAAAATAAAAAATAAAACATGGCTGGGGCTGGAGCTCAGCCTGAAGGTCCTGGGCTCAATCAAACAAATGAACAAATGAGCACAAAATTCAAAATGCACCAAACCTCCAAACTATAGATTATAAACTCTAGGAGGGCAGGAGATGTATGTTTTGTTCACTATTATACTTTCAGCATTAATGGAAACTTCTTGGGTATTCAATTTTAAAATAATAATTAAAATTCTAAATCTGTCTCTTTCAACTAGGTGTTGGGGGAAAAAAGATAACCCATTGAGTTAATTTTTACTCATCTGTAAGTGACTCTGATCCTCTAATCTTGTTTGAAGGTGTTTGCATATTTAAAAGGAAAGTTTGTGAATTCAAATTATTGTCATTGAGAAAACATCAACAGTGAAGCAAACGGACAGGCTCAGGAAGGGTGGGGGTGAGTGGGAACAGGGGTTAAGGCAGGGCAATTTGGTGCAGAAGTTTGCCCGGAGGGGTTTGCTCTTTAAGGCCATTAGAGCTGCACACCAGCTCTATCCCTAAATGCTTCTACCTCTTTATTGTGACTCAGGACAATGACCCGGGCAAGGAGGGAGAGTAAGTTAGGGAGGGCCTGCGGGGATGCATTCACCGACTGCTGCTGCGGCAAGCATTTCTAGTGCAGTATATTCCAAGAAGTTGCCTAACTTTCTGGCTAAATGTATGAAGATGCAGGGGGCCTACTCATAGTCACTAATGCTATTTGTTCACAAGCTAGCTGTGTGATTATACTTTCAGGATAGGTAGATGTAACATTCTGTGGCTTGTAAATTGTCTTGAAATAAAGGCATATCTGATGTGGAGCTGGAATACAACGTAACAAGAAAACTTCCTTTATGTTACATCATTTACAAAATGTATTCTAACATAGTCAGACACTAATTATTTTTTTCTAAACATTGTGTCCTGTCTGGAGCACATCTTTCCCTCTCACTGTTACTCTGTCTCACACACACACACACCAAGGCACTCCCCCCACATGCTGTCATACAGATATAAATGGAATGGAAAAGAAAGTTTAATCTCAGAATTTCGAGCTGTGCTTCTTGGTTTGTGATAAGGGGCTATAAAAAAGGTAGAGTTTAATTTTAGTATTTTTAGATTTCTTAATTCAGAATTCTTTCAGTGTTGTTAATCTTTCTGTTGATTGTCTGTAAGCTCCTTGGTTAAAATGCTTATTTTTTTAAAAATTCAATTGAACTACGACATGAAAGATCCAAAACCAGCTTATTTTATTTTATTCAGACAGAGTCTCACTGTGCAGTTCAGGCTGAGCTTCAACTAAGTGGGCACGCCTCAAATTCACAGCGATTTTCCTGCCTCAGGCTTCCAAGTGCTGGGATCACAGGTAGGCGCCACCATGCAGGGGCCATAACAGTGTATTTTAATAAGCCAGAGTACAAAGTGACAGGTATTTATAAAATTATTAGTAATATCAGTAAATAAATCTTTTAAAAGATTTTTAAGATAATCAAACAGCTATAAGTTATAGTAGTTACATAACAAAATAGTTCTGCTACCTACAGAAATATTGTAATCTTAGGTTTAAGCACTGTGTGCAGAACGATCATCACATCATGAAAGAGGTTAGTACAGTTTACACAGGTTTTCCATTTTTTTCCTAGGCTTATTTTGAGTCACTCTAATAGCAAGTTCCCCCACTCTCACAGGACAATCATTGGTTGATACGACTTCCTTGATTTAAAATTAAGTGCAACCTTTAACCTAACAAAATCATTTGAGTTTACAACTGTTGACAATTTATAAATTTTACTTGCTTAGTATTTTGCATATTGAAAGTGCCAAATAAATCCTTGAAGATCTATTTCCAAATAGGAAAATTAGCAAAAAATAAACTCTAATGTTAATGTTTTCTAACAGGAAGAGGAATAGAATAAAGCGGCCAGAAATTTCAGACTAGAAGATCTTACACAAATGCCACATTGGTCAAACAATCTAAAACACTGTAGTCCTGTCTAATAATGGGCACACATCCTATTTCTTTGTTTGATTCCTTCAGCCTGGTGAAGAATTTAAACGAAAATTCATGCCATCTAGTTATAAAGTTTTGATCTCATGGTGGATCTGGCTATCCTGTGACTAGGGAGGCAGGAAAAGCCATGTAGAGCAGTAGGAATGAATGTGTTCCAAACAGAATGTGTCTATTCTACGATCATTTCACGTGGGAAAACAATTTCAAGCGGAGGGGTGACTGCAGGGGACACCCCAGTGCCCGAAATGCCACGAGCGGCGGAGCCGTCCCTGGCCGGCGCACACGTCCCGGCAGGCGCGGCGCGGAAACGTGGCACCGGCTCTGGCTCGGGCGGAGTGCTCGGCTGCGGGGGCAGGCTGCGCGGTGGCTGCGCACCGGGGCGGGGAGAGCCGGCGCGGCGCTCGTTCGCCCGGACGGGAAGTGGCGCCCGGCCCGCCCCGTTCAGCCCGCGGCCCGTAGCCCGCGCCGCCCCCTTCTCTCGGCCTCTCCCTCGCCTGCGCCACCCCGGCCGAATTCTTGCATAAATTATGCCAGGCGCGCCTGACGTCAGGTGGCGGCGCGAGGGCGCGGGCGCGGGCGCGGGCGCGGGCGGGGGCGCGCGGCGGAGGGAGCCGGTGGCGGGCGCGCGCGGCCCCGCGGCCTCGGGCGCGCGCGGCGTGCTGGGCGCGCGCAGGCGCTGGCGTGCTGGGGCCGCGGCGGCGGTGGTGGCGGCGACGGCGGCGGCGCGGGGGTTGAGCCGTGGTGGTGCGGACGCGCTCGTGCTCGGGAACTATCGGATTAAACTTGAATGGAGTGAAATTACACAAAGGAGCGCCGCGGAGGAGGCAGCCCGGGGACCCGGAGACCCTGAAACTCGCTAGCGCCGCGCTCGCCTCCGGCCAACTCTGCGCCGTGGACCCCGCGCCCCGGCCGCGGCCGCCGGCAACTCCGAGCGGCTCCGTGTTTTGTTCCCCCGGCGCGGGGCAGCGGCGGCGCCGACCGATCGCCCGACCGACCTGGTGAGCGCGGAGCGCGCTCGGCGCCCGGGAGGGGCGGCGGCGGCAGGATATCGCCCCGGGCCGGGGCTGGGGCCGCGCAGAGTTGGGCGCGGAGTTGGGCGTGTGCGGGGCCGGGCCGGGGCGCGGGCGGGGGGCGGACGGGGGCGCAGCGCCTCAGCGAGGCGCCTGCTCCGCCGCCCGCGGGGCCCGAACCCGCGCCCCAAGCGCCGCCCGCGCCCCAACTTTTGCTGCGCCCGCGGGCCTGGCAGTGGTGACGGGGGCGCGCGGGGCGGCCGGGTCACTTCCTCGCCTGTAAATGGCTTTTTGTTGTGCGGCCCGCGTTGGGGGGGCCGGGCCGGCCGGGCGAGCGCGCGGGGGGGGCGAGCGCGGTCCTCCCGCCGGCGCCGAGCACGAGTTGCCGGCTCCCAGCAAGAGAAAAGGGAAGGAGGAAAAGTTGGGCTGCAACTCCGGGGCGAGCGGGCGATGGGCGCGCGGGCGCGGGGCGGCTGACGGGGACGACGAGGCTCAAGGACGGCGGCGACCCCCGCCCGCCCCGCCCCCGCCTCCGCCCGGGACCGACCACGCCGCGCTCGCCGGGAGCGGCAGCCGCACCGGCGCGAACAAAGTGCGTCCCTGCTGGCGCGGCGGCGGCCCCCGCGCGGGGACAGCCACGGGCGAGGTGGGTCCGCGGCGGGGAAAGTGCGCGGGGCGCCGCGTGGGGCGGGGGCGGCGCGAACACGCGGCGCGGAGGGCGTCCTGAGCCTGCCGGTGCCAGCGGCGGGCGCGGAGTTGCGAGCCCGAAACGGGGGGCTCCTGGGGGCTTCCGCGGCTCCTGAGTGCGCGAGGAGAAGAAAGGGAGCCGGATCGGGACGAGCGCGGGGAGGAGGGGACCCCACCTTGCCGAGCTGGCCGGGCCGGTGGCGGCGGCTGCATAATAGCGACTTTAACCCCCGAAAACAACTCGGCTCCGCCGCCTCCGCTCCCAGCCTGTTGGGGTCCGCGCGGGAGGGGGGTCACCAGGTGGCCCCCCGACTGTCCCGGGTGCGCTGTGCCCCGGGGAGCCGCGGCCCGGAGCTTGAACAGTCGAGGTGGCTGGAGGCCAAGCGGTCAGCGGGGAGAGGAAGGAGGGCGGCGGGGGACGCGTTGTTTGTTTGGTTCGCACCAGGGACGGGGCTCGCCGGGGACGCGGGGCGCGCGCGGGCGGGCGGGGGCCGGGTACCGAGTGGGCCGTGGTGCGGGCGGGCGCAGTGCGCGGGGCGTACGCGGCCGGTGGCGGGGAGGGGGGGTCGGAGGCTCCCGGGAAGGAGCTGCCGGCCCGGAGCAGCCATCATTACCGAGCCGCCTTTCTCCGGATGGCTCTGCCTCGAGTGGCCCCGCGCCGTGGGAGCGCACCCCAAACTCGCAGCCGGCCGCCGGCTTTGTGAGCGCCCCGTGGAGAGAGCGGCTCGGGGAGTGCTGTGTCTAGGGTTGTCGGTTTCCCTGGAGGTCACTTTCAGGGATTGTTCACGCCTCGGTTTTAAACTAGTTTTCCCCCCTCTTCTGAACAGACAATGGACAAAAGAAAAGTAGCAACCCACATGGAGAGTTTCCTTTTGAATTGCTAGAATTAGATACACTGTCTTGCTCTCCACTTGCTAAGTATACTTTTTAGTTTCTCATTGTATATTACCTAGCAATCGATTTAAATAACTTATCGTAAAATGTGTCTGTCTTCTGGGCTTGGTTTCTACAATACATTAAAACATCTTAATTCATTTTTAAAGGATTATGTGAAGGCCCTGGTATTTGTTTTGTGCAAATTTTATTTTAAGCCATTTTTATAGTGGGGTTGAGTGTTATAGTCCCCCAATTCTCTCTCAGTGCAAGGGGGGAGGTATTGCTCATCACGCCTAATAATCAATATGGGGAAATACATGTCTTTATTTCTTCACAGATCTATTCTAAGGATGACGAAATATCTTGGTGCCTGTGACCTTAGCGGCATGGGTACCTGATTTTTTGCCGTTATGATTACATTTAGATTGTAGTGTGTCCCGGTACTGGAAATAACTATTTCGGAAATAACTCGAGCAGCGATTTTATGAAGTGGAGTCCTTCCCCCAGCCCCTAGAGTGCATCTGTCTCGCAGTGTTTTTGTCTTGCTGTTGCACAACAGAAGCCCTCGGGTCTTTACCCTAAAATGGCAGCTTTCACTTGACTGGGGCCCATTCATTGACAATGATAATAAAGAGCTGAAAGCTAGATGCTTGGGGCACGGAGGAGGACTCGGGTTGCCTTCCTAGGTGACAAGTAGGAGACATTTTATTTCTTCTAGCTTGTCCATGAAAAGTTTATTTTCCATTAAAAACCAAAAAAAAAAAAAAACCAAACCCCCCCCCAAAAAAAAAAAAAAAAAAAAACTGTTCTGTATGGGAGAAAAAGTTAGCAAGTGAGATGAGAATTTGGAAATGGGAAGGGACCTGAGCAGCAGGTATAGGGGCTGAGTTCAGTTTTTGTGCAGTTGTTGAAATATCGTATTCCTTTCCCTTTTTTGTTAATCTGTTTAAGGGACATAGTGAATTTTTGTTAAGAATTGTAACAGGTGAATTTTCATAATGTGACACTCCAGAATGGAGTTTTCTGGCACCATGGGTATTATTATTTATAGTCTCTTGATTTTTTTTTTTTCTATTTTTTCACCCTTTGTACAAGACAGTACATTGAAGTTTGATGCATTCTATCCTGGGATTATGCTTTCAAGGTTCAATGTGTTACTAGATCAGAAATGAATATAATTATTAAAAAATGGACATGTATACTCTAAACTTTAGTTCTATTGGTTTAATTTATGTTTATTTTAAAATTATTATTTCTTAAATTTGCCTTTCTGTGTTTTAATGTGGAAAGCAGAATAGAGAAATGATTTTTTTCTTTTAAGGAAAAAAATTAATGTTTTATTTTCCAAGTTGAAAACATAGAAATCAAAACAATATATTCAGCAACTTAGTTTTAAAACAGTACTATCTGGAGTTGGTCTAGTTTTTAGTTGGTTTGACTTAGAACACTTCCAAACCTTTTGCCAAAAGGAGAGTCTTCTAAGTTAGCTTTACTTTTATTGAGTTAAACACTGTGAGATGTGCCTGTGTAGTATGCACATACAAAAGAAATGTTACAGCCTTTACCTGGTACAGATGCAAAGTTATTGATTAAATGCTTACAGTTTTTAGGTAGTTAGGTCAGAAAGAACAAGAATATTTTCATCTGCGTGCCTGCTGTGTAACCTGTGAAAAACAATGAAAGTGACAAGTTTAGGGTGACCTTTCCAACCTAGAATCACATGGAAGACAGTGTTTGCTTGTCGTGTGCTCTTCAGCCATATATATATTAATTAATTAATTAATTCATTCATTCATTTATTTATTTATTGGTGGGACCGGGGTTCCAACTGATGACCTTGCAGGCACTTGTGCCACAGAGCTATCTCCACAACCTCATTTAGTTAATTTTCATTCAGCAAATTTTGGCAAGTCTTCTGTGCACTGAACAGTGTAAATTAGAGGTAGGACCAGCTCTCTGAAAGCTTACCATCTAAATTATTGTGAATTAGTTAAGCCTTTTAGGTTAATACTGAGTCCATGGCCATCTTATACACCCGGACTATAAGGCATTGCAAGATTAAAGTGCTTAGGGTTGAGCAAAGTGTGGCAACAAAAAAATGGCTTCATCTCTGTAAGAGAACGACTCGCTTCCAGAAGTGAAATGAAATCTACCTGTAAAGCAAGCTGGCATGTGAATACAGGCTGCAGAGCTAAATTCACTAGAAAGGATGCTTTGAGTCAAAACAACACTTCTGGTGATTCGACAGTGATGGTAGGGTGGTGGCAATGATGGCAGTGGTGCAGGAGCATGTTTGTCCTCTGAATCTCAGTTGCCTTCACATGGACACATTTGTGGAGAACATAGCATTCTTCCTTAGCAGGTTTCTAAAACTATCACTTCAATAGGTTGAGAGAAACTGTTTCTTTTTCTTGAGAAAGCTTTAGTCTTTGACAGAAAAAGATGTCATGGTGTTCAAATATAAATTAGGAATGATCACTTAATTTTTCTACAAAGCATACATCTTAGGTTGAATGTCAGGCTGCATGTAGAGGAGTTAGTTGCTCATAGTTGATTGTAACATTGGCAGGGGACAGGGGGTGGGTGATTGCTGTCATCCTGCTAGCATCAATATTGTAACCCTTTAAAAGGAAATCATATCTGTGTGATAAAAATAATAAATGTAAAATCAGAATGATATCTTCAATTAGAAATTTATTTTATATTTAGAGGAGGAGGACCTCGGAGAGCCAGTTAAAATTTCTTATCTTTCAAATTAAGAGACAAGAGCCCAGAGAGATTAATTAAACAAGCTACCTCTGGCTGGTCACCCACGGATAGCCGGATGGCAGAGTTCTTGGATGAAGTCACCTTCCTGGTGCCCAGCACAGAGCTGCAGGAGAGGCACTGGGTCTGTCCTTTCTGAGGGGCTAAGCTGGCTTCCCCAGTGTGGGAGCAGAGCTCTTAAAGGTGTATTGAGTAAACCAGTAATCTGCCTATACTGTGTTTAAAATTTCCTTTTTTTGTTTTTAAACTATGGTTAGTCCTGTTTTTAGTTTAGAACCATGTATTTATTGTACTAAGTAGGTTCCTGTATATTTTAACTAATGTTAGGTGAATGGTGACATGATTGTTTTCTTAGAGAAGATCTTTTGGTAGGTCTGTTTTGTTTTTACTTTGAAAACTAAGAACATACATTAAAAAACAAAAATGTAGACAGCTAATGAAATATATTTGGTAAAAAATAACCCTTACATCTTGAATACTTGCTGATTAGTTCTCATACTTGTTTGCTTATGCCAATGAGAAATGGGAGCCTTTTTTAACAATTTTGAGTTGACCCTTTTAATCTCATGGGTATCATTCCTAGCTTGGGACAAGTGAATCTCAGTGCTGGTTAGTTTTCCTGTTGCATCTATTTTCTTGTTCATCAGTTCAACTATTTATTGAAAGGTGCATTGCTCCAAATTGGGAGCAGTGGTGACCTGGAAGATGTGATAGACCAACGAAGAATACAGCTGCTGCAAGGTTATAGGTGCTGTGTAGCGAGCACAGGAGGCACAGGAGAGAGGGAGGGAGGAAGGGAGGGAGAGCTCCTGGCTGGGGGGGCTCCTCCTGCGCGCGGGGGGGGGGCTCCACTGCTTAGGAAGTACTCAGGAAGTAACCCTAGTACTGCCAGCCCCTGACATGGGAGGAAGAAGGATGAAGACATCCCAGGCAACACTAGCTGACCAGAGTGGGGCTACGGTTTATGAGGTCTTCTCAGAGAACTTCAAGAAGAGACTCAGGTGCCAGAGGGGCAGGCACTGTCTTAAGTCCGTCCCCCCCCCCCCCCCCCCCCCCCCCCCCCCCCCCCGAGACAGGGGTAGAACTCATGACCTTGTACTTGCGAGGCAGGCATTTGTGCCACGGAGTTATCTCCCCAGCCCTTTGTGTTGTGGTTTATAGGGCAAGGAATTTGAGAGCTCGCATGTCCATGTCCTCCTCCCCCATTTTGACAGGGTTATATTAGGTGGAACTTGAACTTGGGAACTTCATGCCTCAAAGAATTTCAGATTTTTAAAGAGAGCAGTAGGAGTCAGTGATGAGTATTAAGTAGTTGTGGCATGAACAGAATTGTGTTTTGAAGATTGATTCAGTGAGTGGATGGAAGACTGAGAAATAGGTTGTGGATAATACCGTGCCTGTTTTCGTTGTGATTCATAGGACAGTGAAATAACAACTAAATTGGCCATGGGACAAAGACTGGACTGATCTGAGAAATATTTAGGAGGATCAGGCTTGAGATTAGGTATGTCTTGGGAGGGGAGAGCTTAGGGGTTGGGGGTTTCTAGCATGTGGCTGGATGGTGGTACTGTTCATAGAGACAGGGAACATCCCGTGTGGATCAGTTATTTTTTGAAATTTTAAAAATCTTTTTTTATTTTATGTGTTTAGTATAGTGTCTCACTACACACCTCAGACTCATAAGTGATCCTCCTGTCTCAGCCTCCCCATCCTAGGATTACAGGCATGTACCACCATGCTTGGTTTTTATAACAAAATGTAAATAATAGTAATGTTACCATATGTAGTGAAAAAACCCCACCAAAATGATGTGCTGACTTTAACTTTAGCTGCTGTGTGCTGCTGACCACTCAGTGAAAGTTTGTTTCTGATATTATGTTTTATTTCATGTATGTATGTATGTATGCATGTATGTATGTATGCATGCATGTACTGGGAATTGAACCCAGGTCCTTTGTATGGAGCCACATCTTGGTCATTCTCCCCCTCCATTTTGAGACAGGGTCCTGTTAAGTTGTCTAGGCTGAGCTGAGACTCGTGGCTCTTCTACCCCAGCTTCCCAGAGTGCTGGGATGGCAGGTATATGCCACCATTCCTGCTTACGTGGCTCCTTCAGATGCATCCCCTTGTTTGGTCCAGTCAACAACTGTGTTCCTACTGTCTGACAGACCACTTCTACCAGAGTTATGAGAGACTCCAAGTGTAAAGGTACATGGAGGCTCCCAGGATAGGGCTTTCCTGGAGACATTGGGGGATTTACTTGTTTTAGTTGCCTGCCTCCCCTCCTAGATTTTGTTCTTGGTGAAGATGGAGCAGAAGTAGTATGGCAGATAAGGACTTGTTTTCACTGCTCATTTTGTCAGCAGAGGGAAACTACCACTCCTGAGCAAGGACTGTGGGTGACCTTGGCTCCACATCAGTGTTTCTTAGGGAAGGCAGAGAATCAGATGCCTGGTCGAGTACTGACCCATTGCTGACTCTTCCTGCTATTCTTAACTTTAAAAGTTAGCGACTTCTTGGGGCCCGGCAGGATGGCTCAGTGGTCTAAAGCACCTGCTTAGGAAAGCTTAGGCGGCTGCAGGGACTGAGGTTCGATCCCCTGTACCACATGCTGTGCCAGCCCTGCCTTCAGGGCAGGCTGAGCCGGCCATAAAAATAAATAAACAAACAAGAGTTAGTGACTTCTCCATAGGCTTTGCAGCCCATCTGCACAAGGCTACATGATTTCTTTGTATTTATTTATCTGGATAAGGATCTCACTATGCACACTGGACTCGTAGTGATCTTCCTGTCTTGTCCCTCCCAGCACTGGGATTATGGATATGTACCACTATGCCTGGTTTCTGTGGCGGGCTCAGGGCCCAGAGCTGGCATGGCATGCAGTACCAGGGATCGAACCTGGGTCCTTGCACTTGCCAGGCAGGCACTTAGACCTCTGAGCTATCTCTCCAGCACATACACTGGATCTTGGTAATTAATTTTCTTCCTAGTTCTGAAGTGTGTTGAACACTTTAAAAAGTACACTTTGAAAAAAAAAATGTACACTTTATTCCTCTTTTATCCTTTTAAGAGAAACCATGATATTTAGAGATTGTTTACTTTTGAGTGTAATTACAGATGTACATGTTATTTCAATACATTTAAGAACCATTAAACATCTTCAGCGCAACACTAAGCAGGTGAATAGTGAGAAGTCCCTTGAAAAAGTATAAAAATGCTTTTATTCTCAAAATGTTGCCTGCCAGTGCACTAAGTAAATAACATAAATTTGAGCATAGCTGTATAACAAACAATGCCTTAGTGTGTGTTGCATTTTTAAATGTGAGGTTCTAGCAATTACTTTATTTATGGGTGGAAATGCCAATATTTTGAAACCAAAATTTCTGTTTTGATACTTCGTTTTCTTGTGTACTTTATCTTGTTTATGCTTGAAATTGAGTACACTCATTTTAAAAAAAATTTAAATCTTCATTAAGACACAGAATCTCACATCCCTTTTGAATGTGCTGAGGCAATGAAGTGAAATAGTGTAGAAAAACTAAGACAACTTTAAAATAATAATCCTAATGTCTAGCTAATAGTATTGAGTATTTCCATTTGGCTTTGGCTAGGTATTTTACTGAGAGGTTGAGTGTGAGTATTGCATATACGTGTATATGAGTGGACCTCTATGTTGAGGACTGAGCCTGGGGCATTGCACGTAACAGCTCTATCATTGAAACATACGCTCAACCTATGCTGAATATTTAAAAAAAATTTTTTTTTTCTTGTTTCAGAACCTTTGTTTATTTATTCACTCATTTTTATAGCCAGCTCAGCCTGCCCTGAGGGCAGAGTTGGCGCAGCATGTGGTGCAGGGAATGAACCATGGTCCCTGAAGCCGCCCAAGCTTCCCCAAGCAGGTGCTTTAGACCACTGAGCCATCCTGCCAGGCCCCTATGCTGAATGTTTTGATGGATTATTTCATCAAGTCAGATGAACTCCAGGTATTTATGTTTGTTATCCCCCCCCCTTTTTTTTTTTTTGCACGACTGGGGTTCAAACTCTCGATGTTGCACTTGCCAGGCAGGCACTTGTGCCTCAGAGCTATCTCCCCAGCTCCCTGTTATCCTCATTTTTATGGATAAAAGAGACATAAGAGGGCTGAGGAGTTAAGTTCTTCAGGACCATATAACTCTGTAAGTGGTGGAAGGAACTTAAATCCAGATTGGCTAGAGCAGTGGTTCTCAACCTGTGGGTCTCCATCCCGGTGGGGTTCGAATAACCAAAACACAGGGGTCACCTAAAGCCATCGGAAAGTGTTATTTATTTGGAATTACAGTTTTGAAGTAGTCACCAAAATTATTTTTTGGTTTGGGGTCACCTCAACATGAGAACTGTATTGTGGGGTCATGGCATTAGAAAGGTTGAAAACCACTGGGCTAGAGTCTAGCATCTGCATGCAAACCTTTGTGCTAGTATTGCCTAGACCAGCTCTAAGACTTGTGTGAAATAAGCGAAAATGTGTTTAAAAAAAAGCAGCAGTGCTCTAAATAATGTGCGCTATCTCTGTCTACTGTTAGCCGAACTTGTTTCTATGTGTACTTTCTGTTCATGTCTGTTGTATTTATGGATTATCTAGGGATATCTTGGGGCCTAAGACATGTTGGGTTTGTGATTTTTGCCCTTTAAATCCTTTATCTGGGTTGGGGAGATAGCTCAGAGGCATAAGCACATAGCTGGCAAGCACAAGGACCTGAGTTTGATGCCTGAATGCCAATACTGGCCAAGATGGGTGTGTCCTGTTGGCCTGGAACTGGGCATGGTAGTGCAGCCTATAATCCCAGCATTCAGGAGGTTGAGACAGGAGGATCCCTGTGAGTTCAAAACTAGCCTGGGGGCTACAAATGGCCAGCCTGAATTACATAGTGAGACCCTGTCTCCAAAAAACAAAACAAACAAAAAAACCCCTAAAACACCAAACCAAACCAAACAAACAAAAGACCCTTTATCTCCCACAAAGGTGAGGACAATTGTTTTTGTGGAAGTGTGTTGGCTGAGAATGTCTTATATCAGACTTTCTGAGTGTGAATCATAAAAATGAACATAATACTACAACTAGCTACCCAGTACTTGAAGGTTAAGTAAGGCATTCTAGTAGAAGCACTTGGTAGAACACACAGCATATTTATTGAGCAGTTCCCACCTTTTCTCCCTTTTCCCCTCTCCCTCCCTACCTCCTCCTCCCTCCTTTCTCTCTCCCTTCCTTCCCCTCTTCTCTGTCTTTCCTTTCTTTTAGACAGGGACTTGCTCTGTATCCCAGGCTGGTCTTGAATTTGCTGTGTGGCCCATATAACAGCTGTTTTTTGATCATTAAGCTTATCAAATCATATATATTGATTTTGTTTTTCATTAAAAAGTTCCCCAAACCATAATCCTAAATTATGACTAGCAGAATGAGTAGCCAGCATTAGTGGTTAATAGTATAGTTTTCACCTTTTTTAGTGTATTTGGTTCTGGGTCACACTCCCGCTCAGACTTGAAGTCATCCTCCTGATTTTAGTCTCCCCATGCAGGGATTACAGGTGTGCATCACCATGTCCAGTCTCAGTGGTTGGGTCAACCTACTGGAGGATAGGTCCTGTGCTGCATGTGGTGCCAGGGATCAAATCCCAGTCCCTGCACGTGCCTAAGCAAGCACTTTGTCTGCTGAACTCTCTTGCTGGCTCAGTTTTCACTTTTCTTAGGAATTGAGATGATGAATGAATGTATTTACATGTACCTTTGTCAAGAAAAATAGTGAGCTGTTATTTACCAATCCTCTCAATTATATAAGAGTGAACCAGATACCCTTTATCCTGAGACCATTTGAGGTTTCTTCCTATCTGGGTGTAAAATTCTTCCCTACTCTTGGGTTCTGGCTTTCAGGAGAACCCACCGTTTCTTCCTTTTGGACAAACCTGTGAGTCTGCAAGCATGGTAGGTAACATGTCTTGGATGATAAGCATTCTGCACATGTTCTGCCAGTTCACTAGAACATTGGAACTTGTGATTCCCGGATACCGCAGTGTGCTCTCAAGGTCTGTGGGCACTCCAGCTCCTCAGGTTTCGGAATGCCTGACTCAGTCCTTACTTCCCCACTTCTCTTTCCTCCAGAAGTTGGAAGCAAGATGAGATCAAGGTAGTTTTGGGATTGGGAGTCTGGGATATGCGTGGGTTCCTCTCCTCAGGAAGGGCGGATACAAAGGTAGGCTCCCCCCACAAGTGCCATTGCTACCCAGACTGTCACAGAAACAGAAGAGTGTGGATAGCTTCTGCCATGTTTTGTCCTACTTTAGTTTCACATAAAAGTGATTCCAAGGGAATCATAAAATAAATGGGGTGAAAGGTAACCACTTGGTATTTGTGGATTTATTGAAGGTCCTGTTCTTCTTGTAGCTTCACTACAAGGTTGAAATTATATCAAAATCAAAGATGTTAAAAGAACACTGGTGGACTCCTACCTAAATGGTGACATTTAGGGAATGTGGACTTCGTGTAAGTTAGCTTTTTAAAAAAGCTGTTTACGCAAACTATTTCCATCCAGTCCTGAAGTAAGATTAGTCAAAATGCTGATGGAAAATTGCTATTTTCAGGTGGTAAAGTGGAGTTTTAGTGATTATTTAATAAAATTTACTCAGGATCCCAGCTGTTAGTGGATACACTTGACTAGCTGCTTTAACAGTCTGAAGCAGCAACTGCTGTGCAGGAACTGTTTTGGGTGGCCCCACTGAAATAACCTAGATCTTAGAGGAAAAGGAAGATCAGAGATCAAGATCTTAGAGTGCTTTCTGGGCAGCTCCGAGAGAGAAACTGAGAGGCTGAAAGTTGCCTATTAACGGATGGCAGTCGGTGAGGCCTCTTTCCCTCAGATGCCATACCTTATCAGCGGCTAGCACTTTTGACCTAGAAGACGCGCTCACTGTAGAACTTCCTACGTTCCGAGCCTGCTGTCTTCAGTCACTCCAAGCACAAACAGCGTCATTAGTACAGAATTGTATTTATTCAGGGTCCTCACTAGTGTTTTTCTAAGGTACAGTTCTTGGAACTGTACAGTCTTTTTCTCACTGCACAGGACTGGAGTTGTCTAGAAGGCTACTCAGAAACTTGGGATGTTCTGTGACTCCTGACTGCATCTCACACTTTGTGTCTTAGCTGCTGTCTCAGCATGAAGGAAAGGTACGTGGATGGGGCATTGGAGCATGGAGAAATTCAGGCTGTCCTAGCGGAGCAATTGACAGCTGAGGACTGATTTTTAGTCTCTACAGCTCAGGGTTCTCAGGACTCAGGGAAGTGCCCATAACCTTAGAATTTTATCTTTTATGGATCATTACAACAATAAGAACATTTGTAATGATACCTTTACTGGGCAAACCTATAAAATAACTTAGTCGACTCCTTAAAAAATGCTTGGGCTGGCTTTTGAATGTGGTCAGTGACTACCTTTGTTTCATCAGCTAGCACTACTTGAGAGGTGAGAGTATGCTATCATTCATTTATGGCAGCGGTTCTCAGCTTGTGGGTCACAACCCTGGTGGGGGTCGAACGACCAAAACACAGGGGTTGCCTAAAGCAATTCTGAATTATAACTGTAGCAAAATTACGGTTGTGAAGTAGCCACCAAAATTATTTTTTTGTTTGGGGTCACCGCAACATGAGGAACTGTGGTGTATTGCGGGGTCAGGTCATTAGAAAGGTTGAGAACCACTAATAAGGCATTGAAGTTGTAAGTCATACTCTTACAAAATTTACTTGTATATCTCTTATTAAAAATAGAGTCCTTGCTGGGCATGGTGGCATACTTGTAATCCCAGAAGTTGGAAGGCTGAGGCAGGAGGATCACTATGAGTTTGAGGCCAGCCTGAGCTACATAGTGAGTTCAAGATCAGTCCAAATTACATGGTGAGGCCATGTCTTTTAAAAAAAAAAAAGTAAGAAAGAAAGCTGATAGCTGCACATCCTGTTTATTGAATTACAGTTTTTATGGATCTTCTATAATCTAAAATTTTATTCACGGGGCCTCTGATGGTTCTGATGTACTGAGTGGTTGGTTGTAGGTTCATAATATATTTGGTATACAGTGAAAATACTTTTAAAATATAAAAGAATAAGAAAATGGAAATGTTTAAATTCTTACAGTGTACTGGAGAATGTTGCAAGCTATCTTACATGTGAGAGAAATGTGGTTGTTTGATACATAAAATACAGGGTGGAAGTGGACAGCTGTCTGAAGGTTTGATACTATTGTGTTTAAAGCTGGGACAAAGGGGACAGAGGATAACCTACTCTGTGTTTTTTTTTTTGCTAAATTTTATTTTCATTTCTGCCATGGAGCAATTAAAATTTTTTTTTCATGGCTGGTTCTGGTTTATATGGTAAATGTATGCAGAAGTAATAGATTTGATAAGCAGCAGGAACTATTGTGGAGCAGCCCATTTCAAGCCAGCATTATATCCAAGAGCATGTAATATATTTTAATAGAGTCACCTTAAAAGGTAATGTAGGAAGTGGGTTAATGCATCTTGGAAGACTCATTAGCATAATTTTGCATCAGTGTGCTTATGTGGAAGGTACATGGGAAACACACTGTATAGCTCTTCCTTTCCTGGACTTAGTCTTTACTCAGTGTTCGCCCTCTGGATTCTCATCATCCTGGACCTTGCAGAGGAGACTGCTGGGGTCCTGAGCCCCCCATGGCTGCTGCCTCAGCCTTTTGCGCCTTGGCTCTCTTTTCTTTTCTCCCTGCTTCTTAAATTTAGCTTGGAATTGGATTTGGGGTTGGTCTTTTCTAGTGTCTAGTGCAGGTTACAGCTTCAGATCTTGTCTCCATTGAATAACTTGTAAGATTATTATTTCCTGTGACTCCCCCCTCCCCCAGCTTCTGTCCTTCATTATCTCAACCTGTCTTAGACTGAAGTAATCCTAATTCCTTTTCACTGCAACAGCATGACAGAAATGTGAGACTCCCTTCCCTGCTTGTTTCTTGAAGCCTGGGCTCCTCTGGCCGCCTGGCTTGGGCAGCTGCTGAACTGGGGTAGACTCTGTCCCTCTGAAGTGTGCCTAGTCTGTGTCTTGATGTCCTTATATTCTCCCTGACCACAGGTGGCTGTGAAAGCATGATCCCAGGCCTACTAGACCACCATCACCATTACTTATATAGCGAGGGGTGCGACAATGACCCATATTTAGAGGAACCCCTTCACTTCTTTTCTGCTCCTCCGGAGGGAGTCCTCCTGGCTGGTCCCTGTGTTCCTAGGACCTTATCTCCTTTCCCATGGAGTTCTTGAGAAGGGCCCTAACTCGGCCTTCTTTAGGGTGTCTGCAGGGAAGTGCTCTTCTAGTAGCTCAGTTCCCCTGAGCAGGGCTGGCAGGGTTGCCTCCAGGGGTGAGGCCTCTGAATTGTGGCTGGGCCCAGGAGTTTTATTTATATGTATGTATGTATGTAGTTTTTTATTTTTGCAGGACTAGGTTTCAAACTCAGGGCCTTGCACTCGACAGGGAGGCACTTGTGCCACGGAGCTATTTACCCGGCCCTCTCAAGAGTTTAACACAGTTTTCCCACCTTAGGCAGTATGAAGTGGTCTTGGTTCCCTCCATAACTGCAGTGCCAACCCCTGCCTTGCCCTCTCACAGTTGGTTCAGAATGTGGGCGGGAGAGGAGGTGAGGCATTTTGGTCTCATTACCACAGTACTGGTGTATGAGTAGCACATTGTTATTATTATATACTTAGGGAACACTGTGGGTTAATCCTGTAGGTTATCGCAAGAGTCCATGTTATGATGCTGTATTGGAGTGAAGCACTGCTGAACGAACGATGGAAGAAGACCTGGACTTGCTAAAGTGAACTGGCCTAAGGAATTGCACTGCAGCCTAAAACGTCAGTGCTGTGGATGCATTTTATGGCACCGGTACTGGGACAGATAAGTCTTGGAAGCAGAATTTCAGGAATGGGCTTTAGGAAATGGCAGAGTTCATGTAAGTATGGACTTTTTTTTTTTTTTTGCTTTTTGAGACAGGGTCTCGCTATGCAGTTCAGGCTAGCCTTGAGCTCACTTTTGTAGCCCAGGCTGGTCTCGAACTCGCACCGATCCTCCTGCCTCAGCCTCCGGAGTGCTGGGATTACAGGCGTGAGCCACCACGCCCGGCAGTATGGACTTTTTGACTGTGTCAGTTCTCAGAAGGATATTAATAAATGCAGAGGCATGGCTACTAAAGACAGGATAGAATTCAGTGTTTTCAGATTTGTATCTCTAAAGAGAAAGATGACAATTTCTGTGTGAGGCTTATAACAAAGTCTTTTGGCTTTTGAATGAAATATGAATATGCCTGATGACAACTTATTTTATTCCTTTCAAGGATAGGTAAGTCATGTGCAGCTTTTTTTTTCTTTTTGACACCAAGTCTCACTATGCAGTTCAGGTTGCCCTTGAGCTTATTTTGTAGCCCAGGCTGTTGTGGAACTCACAAGGATGCTCCTGCCTCAACCTCCGAGAGCTGGGATTATAGGCTTTCATCACCATACCTGGCTAATGTGCAGTTCTTTAAGATATTCTTGCTATTCTTTTGGTATGCCTTTACTGTTGTTGAAGGTAGCCTGGGGTAGAATTATAACCATAGCCGTGCTAATCTTCATAGGAGACATTAAAGAGGTTTTCTCTAGCTTGGTTAACAGATTATGGGGCCAGCAAGATGGTTTGCCATTCTAAAGTGCTTGCTTGGGAAAGTTTAGGCAACTGCAGGACTGCAGTTGGATCCTGGCCCCACATACTGCGCCAGCCCCACCCCCAAGGCAGGCTGAGTCAGCCTTAATACAAAACAAACAAAAACCCTCCAAAACCCACAATACGACCACATGGAACTTGACAATGCAGTATGTGATTAAGTGCTTGAGAAGGTGTGATGGACAGCGTCATAATAGTGCAGAAGGAGATCACATGGTGACTGGACTTGTTTTTTGATAGGATAGGGAGACAGCAAATCCCAGCGAGGTTGTTAGTTGAGGATCCTAGCAACAGACACAGGACTGTCCCATAACAGCCTGCAGACCTGCTGTTCCCTGTGCCCTTGAAGGGAGGGTGGTTCCAGAGGGACTGTGACTCTTTGGAGTGAAATACAGCTATGCTGCTGCTTCCTCCATTCCCTCTTCAAGGGAGCTGCCCACTGGCACTTGGGGAGGATTGGAGTGTGTGTGTGTGTGTGTGTGTGTGTTGTGGGAGCAGGTTGGGCAGGTATGGAGAGGGTGGACTGTGGTGAAATATGAAGTTTAGGCTGGATAAGATCCTGACTTAGATTAAGCTACGTGTCGGAAATGGAGAAGAAAGGTTAGTTTGGCAATATACGGTGATCTGCAGTTGAAGAGAGACTACAAGCAAAAAGTTAGAGACTCTGTTGAAGGAGGCCAGCCAGGAGGCACTGGAGCTTTGTCTAGGGTAGAGGAAGGGAGAGATGTGGCCATGGACAGTCCTAGGGGTGTCTGCGTGCAGGGTGTGTATGGTTGCTTTCAGGGTCCCATCTTGGAGAATTTAGAAAGCATTGCTTCAGGAGAACTAAGGTTCGATATTTGTAACTTAAGTTGCATCCAAAATAGAAAATATTTGAGGAAGGCCAAGATGATTTAAAATATCACTTAAAAATGTTTTGAGATAAAGTGTTTTACTGGTGAGGTCCTATGATTTGCAGTCAAAAAAAAAAAAAAAAAAAAAAAAAAAAAA
>PVJA010004974.1:36785-82212 GCA_004027025.1 Myocastor coypus | reverse complement strand
CTCCTAGAGTACTGGAATTACAGGCATGCCTCAGTGTGTGTAGGCACTGTTGTTACCTTGTGGGAAGATTTGCAGGAATGATGACTGACTCAAAAGTAATGTGAGTTGATTGGTTTTTATGTGATTTTATGCACCAACTTGGAAAAATGAAACAACACTTTATTTCTTGGAAAAGTGGATGTAAAATGATGGTCTTTGATTAAAGTGTAATGCAAGTACTTTGGAGAGTAGCCTAAGGATATAAACTCAGACAATCAGGGATTTTCAGGACAGTCCCAATTTTAATATTTCTCCCCTTTGATTTCTATAATTATATTCAAATTTGATTATTCATGTATCTTTTGTGTTTTGTTGGGGGGGTTTCATTGTTATTGTTGATGATAATAATGTTTTAGAGACAAGGTTTTGGGTTGCGTTTTGTTTTTTGGTTTTTTGTCTTTTTGAGACAGAGTCTTGCTGTGCAGTTAAGGCTGACCTTGAGCTCACTTTTGTAGCCCAGGCTGGTCTCAAACTCACACCAATCCTCCTGCCTCAGCCTCCCAAGTGCTGGAATTATAGGCATGTGCCACCATGCCCAGAAGAGCTTTTGTTTTCATTGTAAAATATCATCATCCCCAAAATGAAAAATTAAACATATGAAAAGTTTTCAAAAAACTCTTGCTGGGCATGGTGTAATCGCACCACTTGGGAGGCTGAGGCTGGAGGATCAGTGCGAGTTCGAGACCAGCCTGGGCTACAAAAAAGAGCTCAAGGCCAGCCTGAACTGCATAGGAAGACCTTGTCTCAAAAAGACAAAAGAAAAAGAAACTCTTTCTTACCACTTGGAATTTTTTGCTTGAAGATTCACAATGTTTGTATGTGTTAAACAAAAATCTCAAATTCTCCTAAATTTTAAAGACAACACTCTTGGCCTTCTTTATCCTCAGATTCAAGCAAGCATGAATTGAAACTATTCCAAGAAAAAAGTGTTCCTTCACCAAACAGGTACACTTTTTTTCATGTCATTATGGTAGAAACAGATCAATAGAACAATTATTTATTCAGCTTTTACATTGTGCAAGGGATTAGAAACCTTCAAGAGATGATTTGAAGAGGAGGGTGGGGCAGGGTAGCCTCTCTAACTCCAGCACCATAGGAGGCAGAGATAGGAGAGTCACCCCCATTTGAGTCTAAGCTGAGGAACCTTGATGCAGTAGGCGAGATCCTGTCTCAAAATTTAAGAAAATTTAAAAACCAGCTGGGGAATGTAGTTCAGTTCAAAAGGCCTGGACTTAATTCTAGTACAAAAATGTAAAAGAAAGAAAGAAAGAAAGAAAAAAGAAAGAAAGAAAGAAAGAGGAAGATGCACATTGGTTATACACACGTATTATACCATTTTGTATAATTAGATCTTAAGCACCTGCAGGGTTTGCCATTCACAAGAGCCTTGAAACCTGTTTCCCCACAGGAACTGAGAAACAACAGAAGAAATGCCTGAGGAGTGGAGGTGGGGGAAGATGAGGAGGGGGAGAGGGAGGTGGACAGGTAGGGGTGGGGAGGTTGGGGGAGGGGAGAGGGCTCAGAACTTGCTGGCTGTGGTGCTGGCTGGAGCTCAGACTCTCTCTGCACTCACCGGGCTCTGCACACTCACACCTAGCCCATCTTGTGCTTTGGGTGTGTAGGCGGTGGCTATTTCTTGCATGATCACATTTGCTTTCTAGGAAGACCCAGAAAGCAAATTTGTTTATGCTGATTCTTTGACCAGGCTGTGTCTATTTTTGTTTGTTTGTGCTCTTAACTATAAGCAGACCAGAAAAAAAAAAAAAAAAAAAAAAAAAAAAATTTTTTTTTTTTGCACTAGAGAGATTGGACCCAGAACCTTTGTACTGAGGGCTACATCCCTAGCCCACCCTTTCTTTTTCCTTTTCTTTCTTTTTTTTCCCCTTTTCTTGAGACAAGTTCTCCTTGACTAGAGACTCACTGAGTTGCCCAAACTGGGGTCAAATTTGTGATCCTCCTGCCTCAGCCTCCTGGCATGCTGGGATGACAGGCATGCACCACCATGCCCAGCTGGAAATCACTTTCTGAAAGCTCACTGGCCCCTGTAGCAGAAAACAACCATCAAGCTCCTTATGTGCCCGCCTATGGCCTTCCCGATGCTGCTGTAATTGCAGACTTTAGATATCCCTAAAGACAACAAATGATGCATGGAGTGCACCTTCTGAGCTGGCAGGTGCATCTTACTGATGAGTGGGAAAAGACTGGAGCTCTTTCCGCCGTGAATTTATGACTCTCCTTTCTGGGTCCACAGAGTACTTCCTGATATTATAGTCAAACTCCTGCTAAAACTTTTATGGTGATCAGATGCTGACGGGCCATTAATTGGCGAAGTCTGCCCGGCAGAGTTCCCATTGATCCTTAAGAATTCTTGCAACTCTACAACAAATGTCAATAGGTTGGGGACATTTTTAAAGAAACACATAAATTACTACTCAAGGTTTTGCTTAATTATTTATAATTGCACGCATTTGCCTTAATGGCAAATCTCATTTTATGCTGAATTTCAGGATCCATGGGCCCCATAGGTCTTGTCTTAGCAAAAACAGGTTCCATTCGCTTATTGTTCAGTGCACTCCTGGATCCGCAGGAATTTTACAGTGAACAGTGAGGTTCAGACCAAAAGGTTAAAGGACGTCTGAGCTGTTCTGAAGATGAATTTGGCAGAAATTCTAGGGCGCAGTGGGGGTAGGGCTGGTGTAGCAAAGTGGCACCTGAAACAGGAACACAAACATGAATGTGTAGGAAAGTGGGCACAGACAAAAAAAGATCATCAGAGACATCCTTGTGTCGCTGCCTCCTCCCCTTCCCTGAAAAGGTATTTTAACCCAGTTCTAGAAAGAAAAAAAAAAAAAAAAGAATAAATCATCCTAATGGGAAAGAATGTTCCACTGTCTTCCACCCCTTGGCATCTCCTGGTGTTCTCATTGGAGAACTGCCTGGCTACCCAGGTGTCTTCCTTGCAGCTGCTCTGCTGTGGTCACAGCTGTATGGAAAGAAATCATTAATAAGCTGGGTGTGGTACCACATGGAAATAATCAGTAAGCGTGTGGGAGGCTGAAGAAGTAGGGTCCCTGGAGCCCAGGAGTTTGAGGCCAGCTTGGGCAATACAGGGGGATTCTGTCTCAGAAGATGGAAAAGGACAGGTATGCTGCAGTATTGCCTGTAACCTCAGCACTCTGGACACTGAAACGGGAGGATTACAAGTGCAGGCTCAGCCTGAACAATTTATCAAGACCTGTCTTGGGGGCCAGGGAAATAGCTCCGTGGCACAAGTGCCTGTCTGGCAAGTGCAAGGTTGTGAGTTCAAACACTGATCCCGTAAAAAAAAAAAAAAAAAAAAAAAAAAAAAAAAAAAAAAAAAACTCTGTCTCAATCCATCCACCCATCCATCCATTCACCAATGGCTGGGTATAGAGTTCAGTCTAACGGCCCTGAGTCAAATCCTCAATAGCACAAGAAGAAAGAAAAGAAAAGGATAAAGTGAGAAAAAAGAAAAGAAGAAAGGAAGGAGAGAAAGGGAAACAGAGAATCATTTCTTTGGCTCAGTGGTTTTCCGTAGAAGTAGTCTGTAGCATCATTTTCCAGGCCTTCCCTTTCAGAAAAAGCCCCATTAGAAGAAAGTAAAAATGGTTCCTGAGCTTATTGAGTTTGTTGATCAAGGAAAAATACTGCACACACATGCAAAATTGAAGTTCCCCTGGGAGGACATTTACAGAAGTGGTCAATATCTGGAGTTTGGTAAATGCAGAAAATAAATTTGCTTGGGAAAGGGAAGTCTAGGACTTTTTCTGCTTGTGTTTTCCATTGGAGGAGGAAAATCAAGAAGAGGTAAAAAAAGATGGAATAGGCAGATCAAGCTTCCCCAAACGCAGCCAGGACATTTCTGTACCAAGCCAAATCACTGAGAGGTTTTTAGGGCAAGAGACCAGCACCTCAGCTCGTGTTCTGCCCTTTGAAAAGAAAAGAATGCTCAGGTTATATTGGCCTTAGGCAAAGAGCATCTCCCCACAGAGGCCAACCAGCACTCAAATAAAAAGGTTTCCGCAGTCAGAGCTGCATACAGGAGTCAAGGAGGACAGGAGATGGAGGGTGGAGGAAGAGGGGTGGATTAGGACTAAACGTAACTTGAAGACCATCTCCCCTACTTGGGGTGAAAGACCATAACCAACAGGTTGAAAGCGTGCTGCCTGATCTACATACTGACAGAGGCAAAGTGAAACTCCACCCTTGGCCGGCTGCCTGGTACTCACCACTCCACAGTCTCACAAGGAAACAACACAGGCTCCTTCAGATTTCTGGCAGACAGGACAACCTAGCAAGCCTGTGGCACCAAGCAGGGGCCATGTCTGAAGTTTATACCATCGCATGGTGAGCTCCTAGGCGTGCCTGGAAGGAGCAAAGACAAAACTTGGTTGGGGGAATAATTTACAACCCAGGCTGCAGGGAAACCCTTCGACGTTGATGAGCACTTACTGTGTGCTCCACACTAGACACCCTGCAAAGACAGAAGTCATCCTGACCCCCATGGTGTTTGCCCTCTAATGTGGGATGAAGGTGGAGAAAAAGAAAAGGCAAAGCTGAGCCTGATGGTGCACACCTATAATCTCAGCACTCTGGGAGGCTGAGGCAAGAGGATCACAAGTTCCAGCCCATCCTAGGCAATCTAGTGAATTAGTAAGATCCTGTCTTACTAAAAAAAGAAAGAAAGAAAAAAAGAAGTTTAGAAAAAGCTGGGTATATAGCTTAGTGTGAACCTTAGGTTCAATCTTTAATACCACAAATAACAACAATACACGAAAAAAAGCAGGGAACAAGAAAAAGTTTAGGGGCTGGTGAGATAGCTCAGGGGCACAAGCACCTGCCTGGCAAGTGCAAGTTCCTGAGTTCAATCCTCAGTTCCACAAAAATAAATAAATAAATAAATAAATAAATAAATAAATAAATAAATAAAAAGTTTAGCTAACATACAGCTGGCCCTCCATATGTGCAGGTTCCCTATCTGCAAATTCAACCAACAGCAGGTCAAAAAATTGTGTCTGTACTGCATACATCCAGGCTTTTTTCTCATTATTCCCTAATTAACAGAATATAACAACAATATACTTGGCATTTACACTGCATTAAGTATGTATTGTAAGTTAGCAGAGATGATTTAGAGTATGTAGAAGGATGTAGGGGCCAGGGATATAGCTGAGTAACATAGTACCTGCCTGTCCAGCACAAGGTCCTGAGTCCAACTCCTGGTACCATAAATAAATAAATAAATAAACAAACAAACAAATAGGCTATGTAGAGGTTACAGCATTTCATACAAGGGCTTTGTCCATCTGTGGGGTCTATTATCAGAGAGGGGTTCTAGAACCAGTTTCCCACTGACACTGAAGGATGACTATGTGAGCTTCTCACTATAAACAAATCATCACAAACTTAGTGGCTTCAAATACACAGGTGTTATGGTTTATGTCTAGTTGTCCCCCCAAAGCCTCATGTAGTCATTGGGTGCGAACTTCTAGAGTTTGAGACTTGATCCATGATCCCTGGGATTATGGGTCGAAGTACTTCTGGGATTATGGGTGTAGCCTAAGGTGGAGGCTAAGGCGGAGAGCCTGGATGTAATATAAAGAGAGGCAAAGAAACAGACTCAAGCTGTTGCTGCTGCTCTGCTGCCCTGATTGATTGGCTGCCTCTGCCACCATTTTGCTGCTGTTCTGCCGCCATGAACTGGATGCTCTCCGCCCTGCTCCACTCAGCCTTGGGCCAGCCGAACATGGACTGAAACCTGCACAAACTGTGAGCTAAATAAACCTTTCCTTCCTTCATCCTGAGTGTTTGGTATTTGTCCCAGCAACGAGTAAAAAGTAACTAAGACAACAGGTATGCTCTCTTGCAGGTCTGGGTCAGAGGACACAAAAGAGTCTTTCAGGCTGAAATCATGGCACCAGGAAGGCTGTTTCTTCCAGAAGCTCTGAGGGGCAAGTCCATTCCCTCATCTTTTCTAGGTTGTTGCAGCTGTTGTGCCCTGTCTCCCTTGGCTTGTGGCCCCTTCCTGTGTCATCAAGGGGCACCACTTCAGCCTTAGCTTCTGCTCTTATTTCATCTTCTCCTTTGAGTCTGCCTATGTCCTCTTTACAAGGGCCTTTGTGATTATATCAGTCCAACCTGATAGTCTGGGATCATCTTCCTCTCTCAAAATCCTGTACTTTCTCACTTCTCCACAGATCCTCTGCACACATTATGAAGGAACATTCACATGTTCCAAGGCTTAGGATAGGGACATTTTGGGGGAGCCATTACCCAGTCTACAGCAGCTGGCATGAACGCCCTTGGAATGAACAGTGAATGCTCAGATAGAGAAATGCCACCTCTGAAACACTATTCAGGCTGAGATCAAGGAAGCTTTATGGGAGACACATCTAGGCTGAAATCCAAATGGCAGGCAAATGCTGCTGGGAAGGGCAGAAAACACTTCAGGCTGAGAAGAATCTATAGCAGAAATGAGCTTGGCATGTACAAGGGAGTGTGTGCCTTTTCTTTTCTTAGTGGTTTTCCAGAATAAGAAAAAAAGGTTTTTCAGTACCAGGGATTCAGTACAGAGACTTTGTTAAGGTATATCCCCAGTCTTTTAAAAAAATGTTGCGATTAGGCAAGATTTCACTAAGTCACTAAGTTGCCCAGGCATGGTTAGAACATGGAATCCAGCTGCTTTATCTTCATAAAGTGCCAAGATTACAGACATCTGTGCTACACAAGAATAAGAACTTATTTGTTTTATTTCATTTTATTTTATTTTATTTGAGACAGGGTCTTACTATGTAGTTTCGGTTGGCCTCAAACTCACAACCATCCTCCTGCCTCAGCCTCCTGAGTGCTAGAATTACATGTGCATCACCACACCCAGTAGAACAAAAATCTTTAAGCTCTGTCCTGTATTCTGAAATTTTTATGGGAACACACATACACAGATAGACAGACAGACGGACAGAGACATACACATATATACACACACACACACACACACATACACACACACACACATACACTGATGATTCTTGATTCTCAGCAGGAACTTCTTTGGTCACAAAAACTAATGGAATTCCCAAGCAACCCAAGAGTCCACTTGGACACCGAGAGATCCTCAGCAGTACCTAATAAATTCAGAACTTTTCCATAATCCCCCAAACTAGAGCTTATTTTGATTGTGGCTATCAAGAGCTTATTGGCACTGTCACTTACAACTGCATCTTACAAACCATGGTAACATAAACACCATACTGTATTTGGTTATTTCAACTGAGGCAGGAACTTAAAAGGAGGGGGGGCGGGGGCTTCCTGGCCCTGGAAAGGTGTGCTACTGAGTGGGAAGCCACCAAATCTTCTTCCAGTGCCTACAGGGCTTTTTCTTAACAAATGCTGAGCTCATGAGCAACACAATGGTGACTGATCCCCCACCTTCCCCTGAGTCACTGTCTCCTATTGATTCACTTTCCTTGGCTCTGAGCACAGTAAAGCCCAAGAAAAACTAAGACTGTGGCCCCTCACGTTTGCAAGCAATCAACAAATACACTTCGAGTCTAATACAGTTCTGTGTGTGTCCCCCTACTGTTTTACGTGTGGCAGACTATCTCTATTCCAGCTTTCATTTCCAGCCTCCTTAAATTCTGCATATTCATTAAGGGGCAAGTGAAGTCCAGTTCACTCTGCACAGGGAGAGTTCCTAAAAGAGCATGTGGCACGGGGCAAATGGCCCCTATGTACTTGTCCTTTTGTTCAACAAAGACCTATTAGGCATCTCTGAGCACAGCCCTGAGTTAGGAGCCAGGATGCATTATGTTTAATGCCAGGACAGATTAAGAATCAACAATTGATGGAGGCATTTAAGACCCGTGGTGATCATAACTAGGAAGTGATTTCCATAAAGGAGAACTATAATGTGACCAAGAAGATTTGCATGCAGTCCTGAGCCTGGTCCTTTGATCAGATTCCAGGATCAGAGATCAAGCTGAGCCACCTGAGATACTCACTGGTTTATGGCACTTGTTAACCCGCCTCCTCTGGCTTAGAACAGAACTTACCCAGCTGCAGGGTGTTAAAGGTTAAGCCCTGCTCTCTCTCCAGCTCTTCGGATGACTGCCTGGCAGCAGAGGGTGAAACGACCTCATTTATCTGGAGGCACAGAAGGAAGTTCTAAGACAAAAGGTGATCTGCAAGGTGAAGGCTGTGACTCTGGAGTTTAAATAAAAACCAAGAGACATACATGAAAATCCCACTATATAATGACAATAATTTTAAGGTCATGAATGCATCCTACACATGGCAAATGAAACCCAGTCACCAAATCTCAGGAGCCAAATCCTGGAAATCTATTCAGAAAGAAAGACAGCTGCTTCTACTGCCTGAAACTTAAGGCTAGTGAGTTATTTCCCCCAACGTCCAAGAACATATCTCAGTTTGATTCCCAAACATGATACATTTATGGCTTGTAAAACCTGATAAGACTGCCTCAGAATCCAACTGGCTGTGTCTGTTCTAAGTCCAGAGACATCTCATACTTTCTGTGTTCCCATCTGGGCCACACAGTGCCTTCTTTGTGTGCATTTCCTAGTGAACTTTATCCCAGGCACAATTTAGAAGTCTCATATCCTAAGGGCCATAAGCCAAGTGATTGTCTGCGACTGTACCTAGATACAGGTTCTCAAAATTCAGAAGACCCCCTGACCCTTGTAAGGTAGAAGGAGAAGGGTAGAAGTCTCATATGCTAAGGGAAGTTCCAGTTTGAAGGCTGTTCTGGGTCTCTCCCAGCCCTAAGTGCACATTCTGAATGGGAGGGGCAGAGGTGACAGCTGCCTCACCCCTGGGCAGGGCTGCCGGGAGATGGAGACAGAACAGTGAGACCCAGGAGCTGCACACCTATACAGACTGCCTGAAGACAAGGAGGGAGATCTTCCTAACACTTTGGCTCATCATAAGTTCTCACTACCCCTCAGTATTGGGGATTGAGCTACAACCCCAGGCCTCTTACAAATATTTGGGTGGGGGAGGTTTCATGAAGTCTGATAAGTTGTACAGGCTGGGCTCCAACTTGCAATCCTTCTGCCTCAGCTTCTCACAGCTCTAGGATTATAAGTATGTGCCACCATCCCTGGCTTACTGTAGCTTTCTAAATCCCATTGAGTTTAAGGTCACTCCTAATGTAAAGGTTAAAAATTTACTGAAACTTCAGTAGCCAGACCTCGACGTTTACTTTCAAGAGCTTCCAAAACTACAGTGAGCTACCTTGTTTCTTCCTTCTATAAGCTGCCATGGGAGACAGGGGTTGACCCTGAGATCTGTGGGATCAGGGAGGGAATGGTGGGAGGAGCCAATCAAGGAAATTGATAGATAGAAAAGATGTGTCCCTCCTTTCTGAGGATGCTTAAAGGCAGGGCTTGGGGAAAGCGCCCGAAGAGCGCCTGGATTTAGGATTTCCAGCGCCATTAACGCGCGGGAAGCCATAAGTCTTATATTCCAAGGGTCTGGGCCTGGGTCGGGGTGTCACGCAGCACTCTGGGAGGTCCGCGAGAGGGCGCGATGGGGCCTCCCCGCCCGCTTCAGGTGGAGTGGCCCCGCCCACCCAGCCCTTCTCGCCTTCGCCCCGCCCAACCTGGCCGCCTCAGCAGGGGATGCCCGCCCCACCCCAGCCCCGCCCACATGACTGTTAGACCACGCCCATTTGGCTGGACTGGGTTTCCTCCCCGCCCCTCTGGTTGCCACCATCCCGTCTTGGCCCCACCCATGCGGGATAGGCCCCGCCCACCCTGCAGCTCCAGGTGGGGCGGCCCCGCCCACCGGCCCTCCGCCGCGCCCTCTCCGCGGGGCTCAGGTGGGGCGTCCCGCTTGTCCCGCCGCGTCAGGCCGCTTCGTTTAGGCTCCTCTCAGGCGGTAGCACCTCAAGTTTTGATATTTGGGCGTCAGGAGCCCGCTCGAACTCTCTAGGGCTGACGGCTGACCCTCTAGGGCCCCTCTTCAGTTGCCCCGGCGCTCCCGGCGCTCCCGCCACCCCCAGTTGGGCAGCCACGAGGCCCCGCAGCGTCCTCCCGAGTGCGCCCGCCCGTCCGGTGGCTGCAGCCATGTCGCGGGGGCCGGAGGAGGTGAACCGGCTCACGGAGAGCACCTACCGCGTAAGCAGGGCGAGGGGCGGACCCTCGGCGCTGGGGTCCGAGGTCCAGGCGGGGAGGAAGGCCGGGGAGCGGAGGACCAGGACTGTCGGGACGCTGAAGTTTGGGATTCAAAGCGAGGAGAGAATTGAGGGGCTTCTGGAAGCCTGGGGGCGCTGGCGTTCCGGCCCCGAGGCTGGGGACCCCAACCAAGGGCGCTGGGGTTCGAGATTGACTAGAGAGGCGGGGAACACTTAGGATTGGAGTTTGTGTTAGTGAAGGGGGCACCTTGCCGGCAGCTTGTAGTTGTCGCCAGCGGGAGGTCTGGATTTTTCACTTCTGGGATCCGGAGGGGACTTTGTGCAGGAAGATTCTCCCCTCCCCCTTCCAACCGCCTCCCCCTCGTCCGGTCCCCGGAGACGCCCAAAAACTGGAATTTATTTAGGGGTTGAACTCAAGAGTGTTTGCACTGAACTAGATCCCCATCTCTTAATTTTTTTTTTTTTTTAATATTTTAAGACAAGGGCTCGCAGGGTCCCTAAAATGCCCAGGCTGGGCTCAAACTTGTTGTCCACCCGTCTCAAACTGCGCATTTTACAGCTGACATATCTTGGTGGAGTTGAAGAAGAGAGGAAAATCTGCGCGTTCCCCCTTGAGTTGCCTCTCTCCTCCCAGCTCCTTAGAATCAGTGACCGCGCTGGCCTGGCTGCTGGGCTTTAAACCCTATGAGACCAAAGAAACAAGCTCGAGTTTCCACTGAGAAAAGAAAAGAATGTAGGAGAGAGAAACTCGTCTGTAATTAGGAATGGCCAGGTGAGCCAAGCTCCTCGCTGGCGCCCTTGGCGCAGGGAATTTTCAAGGCGAGGACGGTCCGTTCTCAGGAAGACTTTGAAACATCCCCTCTCCTTCGACCTTTATGAAAGCAGCTTTAAATTGAATTTGGATTTTTATACATCGATGATTCTGCAATGTTATTGCAGTCAAAGAACACTGAGATTTTAATAAAATTGACTTAGTCTTATACAATTCTTTTTTAAAGGTGTTTTTAAAATTTATTTATTTGATACAGGGTCTCACTATGTAGTTTGAACTCATAGCGATCCTATTTCAGCCTCCTCAGCTCTGCAGGCGCTTAGGCTGCTGAGCTGCCTCCCCAGCACTACCTTATAAAATTCTTGATGGTCAATCTCCCAACTTCGCATGGTATGTAAGAGAATTTTCCCAGAAACAGACAGGATTAATGGCCAGTTTAGTAAGTTTAAGTACTTATAAATGAATTCCAGTTGAAATAAGATATGCCTTTAATCATCTGCCATTAATAGAACACAAAACAACTTTGTTTTAATTCTGCTTAGGCACACTGAACCCCTGAGACTTGAAAGTTCTCTAAATTAATTTGCAGCTATGATTCAGGTCCATAATTGGTCATTTTTATGACATTTTTTTAACCTTGAAACTGAGTTTCTAAATTTGCAGGGTCTCATTGAGTTTCTGAAAGCAAAGAAGTTTATTGAGTTCTGCAGAGTATGAATTTAAAAGCACTATGAAAATAATTTGATAGTCTATGCATTAAAGTCCAAAGGATTATCAATTTCCTTCATTGGAAATATAAGGTTATACTCTAACATATGAATTAGACTGAGCAGACTTTGTTGGCGTGGCAATTTTGGAGTCATCAACCATAACCAAAACTATTCCTATTAGTGTTTCCTTACTTAACTTTTAGAAATGCCATGAACTTGAATATTTAAAGCCTACAGCTTGTTTTGAAATTGCTGATATTTAAATAATACTGAAGATGGGAACAGAGGTGTGCGATGCTGACAATGTGTAAATAAAACATTCTTACTCATAGACTTGGGAAATAATAGTTAACTCTGATGATAGTTGAGGTGAAACTGTAACTGAGGAATGCTGATCATTAGATATTACATGTGGAGTGTAAATATCCACTAGGGCCCCAAAACACATGAACACCAGAGTTTCTCCAAAATAGGCTTTTCTTGCCAGTATTAAATGAGCATATCAACTTATGAGAAGTGGATGCGCAGAGGAGACTGTGCTCTTCCTCTGGCTTCTGAAGACTTTCCAAGGGACTGTACTTGAATTAGGGTACCACAGAAGTCACCCACTTTGACATATCGTATTACCCACTGGGTAAGGTTGGGAGGAAAAAAATGTAAATTTCATCAGTTTGGTTCTTTGTATTTGTGGCCATAAAGCAATGCAAATCATTTTCATTTTTTGTGAGGTTTTAGTACCCGGAAGATTAGAGGCCAAGACTTAACAGCTTTGTATTGCTAGATATCTGAAAACATGCCAAATGTTCACTAAATGATGGTTAGTTGATTAGTTGACTGATTAGAATCATCATTTGGAGTCAGGTTCTTCATGTGGTGGTGGTGGGATAGGAATTTACTGTATTAGGTAACAAGTTTATATAATCTAGAAGGTGGAGGGAAGGCAGCTAGTCCATGGTTTGACTGAGGAAAATGAACAGTGAAATTTTACGTTTACAACTCAAGACGGGAAACCTGAAAAACTTTGGGATTTTCCTCCCTCAAACCCACCTGCTCTGATGGATGTAGAAAACAATTTAAACATCCTTTGGCAAAATTCTATTGATAATGCTGGTGCATTTCCTTTATGTTACCTAGCAGTCTACAATATGTTACTAATGAGAACACAACCTAGCCAGGTGTGATTTAAAAAGCCATGTGTACATGAGATTTTATGACTTGCTAATATGGGTTTCAGTTTTTTTGAATACTCAGTTTTCTTTGAACTAAAGGAATAAAATCTTTAGAGAAAAGGGAGATTTATAAAGTAATATGATCTTTGATATTCGGTATCAAATATCCTTAAATATATATTTACACATTTGCTGAGTTTTTAAAAACTATGTATTTAAACAAATGCTGACTGGTGATTCCTGCTAACTTGTAGGAGGATGTGTGTTTTACTACTTTACAAACAAATGGTATGATAATAGGCCCAAAATAAATCAAGTAATGTTGCTGTTGCTAATTAGAGTTCAGCCAAAGATCCCTCCCCATTTCCCACACTTTATAGTATGCTCATAATTTGCCTTCAAAAGCCTGCTTATGCTGTTGCGTGGCTTTCTGATGAGTACATGCTTTTGTGGGAGAGGAAGGAGTCACGTTTAAAAAAACCTGTATTTAAGAGTAGCCACAACCTTCCTAGAAGTTAGAACTGTGAAAGTCTTAAGAAATTGAGGGAGGGTGAGGGTGATAGCATCCAAGGACATCCTACCTACATGGGCCTTACTAAGTAGTGAGTGAAAGGAAAAGATGACTGGGGGCAGGGAGGACACAGAAGATTTTGAGTGAGATTCTCAAGGAGCTCTGCTCAAACAACTCGGAAATTGCCAGATGCTGTCCATCTCCCAGCACTGCCTTAGACTGCTTTACCTTTCTCCCATAAAATCCACTGCCTCAGAATATACTATGTACTATATTCATTTATTATGTTTGTTTGTCCCTGCCTTGAGTGTGAACTCCACAGGTCAAGGAACTTCTCTGTATTGTAGGCATTTAGAACAGTTGCTGGCACATAGTGGGTATTGATATTTATTAAATGAATGCACATTTGATTGATTTTTTAAGTTCCTCTCCTAGGCTAGGCTTGTGCTCTCTTACTGCATAGTCCAGACTGGGCTCTAATTTGCAGTCCTCCTGCCTCAACCTCCTAAGCGCTGGATTATAGGTGTGCCCTACCACCTCTGGCTGGATACTTTCCATAAAATGTTTTATCTTAAGAACGTATTTGCCCTCAAGGTAGTTGTGGATTCTGTGCTTACCATTTTTAGATTGAGGAATTGAGGTACACAATTCAGTGACCAACTTCCATGTGTATTTATCAATAAGTCCCTGAATAGCAATCTAGTGATTACAGATGCATAAACCAAGTGAAACTTCATAATTTTGACCTCTCACGTGTCACTGAAATTTTCTATTCTGGCAAGTCATCATTGACATACTTCAAATTAACCTTTTAATAAGCTTTTGATGATTTTATTAAGCAAAGGATGTAGTCTAAGAATGTATTTTTCAGGTTTAAATTTTTTCCAATTGAGTTTAATGGAGATATGTAAATAAAAGAGACTGTCTGATATAAGTAAAAGAGACTGTTTGGTTTCTGTTTTGGGCAGTATACAACTCTAGAGACATCTTGATTGGCTTCTGTTTTGGGCAGTATACAACTCTAGTATATAAAGCTTTAAAATGCCTTAAGAACCTTCTTTGTTTCAGACGTGGTATCTCATGCCTGTAACATCAGTTTCATGGAAGGCTGAGGCAGGCGGATCACAATTTCAAGGCCAGCCTGGACAACTTAGGCCTTGTGTGAAATTTTGAAAAAAATAGACTTGGGTCCTAAGGGTCAGTAATAGGGCACTTGTTTGGTGTGTGTGTGACATTGATCCCCAGCACTCAAGGTGGGGGACACCCCCTCTCTGAGGTATATTTGTTGCTATAACTATATTTACTATTGGGTATTTTAACCTCTCTCTCTGAATCCTGCTTTCTTAAGATGTACTGAAGATAAAATAGGATTTGCAGAAGTCTAGATAACTTGCTTTTCCCTCTACGAGCACTAAAAAAGGGAGCAGAGCAAATCATGTGTCAGGGAACAGCAAAAAGGTTGTCAAATATTAAATATTAATTTGAACACCCTAGTACTTTTCCGATGAAAATGGCAAGCAAACAATAGATATTTTTTTTTTTGCCTATCAAAAACATTCTTTATCATAATGGGAAAGAGATTTTCAGTCTATATAACATAACTTTGAAACACCATTTATTGTGGAGCCTAAGTGGTAGGGAGCAGTGGACAGGTTATATCTTCTACAGGTTTCAGGCAGCTTTTGAGTTTGCATCTGTGACATTATTTCAGCAATCGTTGTTGCCTCACACTGCAAAGGAAGTCTAATGTACATAGAACTGCAGCAACTCTGATTTTTGTTGTCAACATTCCACACAGCAATTTATTCTACAGGTAAAAATTATTACTCAAAGCTACATTTATATTAGTGTAAGTTGCCTGTTGATATGTGCAAATATATTTTTATTTTTTAAAATGCATTTTTCTTACATTGCATCCATGGCTGTGTGTTCAAGTGTATATAGTTCACTAAATTGTTGCAAGCTGAACACAAATGTAACCAGCACCCAGATCAAGAGGCAGAGTATGGCAGCTCCTCCTCATGTTGTCTTCTGTCCCCTATGCCCCTCGTATAGCTGTTCTCCCAAGCTGTAATGACATTCAGTATGTCTTTTTTGGCTTCTTTGTGGTAATACGGATTGAACCCAGGGACCTACACCTGCTACATAAACACTACCATTGAACTATATCCCTGTCTCTTAAAACTTTGAGAGGTCTTCCTAAGTTAGTTGCCCAGGCAACCACAAACTCCTGCCTCAGCTTCCTTAGTAGCTAGAATTATAAATATGTGCCACTGCCCCCCTCTGTGTACCTTCTTTTACCCAGGGTCCCTGTCAGATTCATCCACATTGTTAGAGTAATTATACTTAGTTTGTTCTTGTTGCTAAGTGCTATTCTGTGTGAATATATTACAATTCATCCTTCTTTGGATGGACATTTAGACTGTGAGCCTTATCGGGTTGCTTCAGGATAGTAAGCCATGAAGTCTAGTACATGTCTTATGGGTGTTGGCCCTCATAGCTCATCGATGTATGGGTAGGAATGGATTTACAAAGAGTAAAGTATTTGAATATTTAGCCTTAGTAGGAAGTGCTAGGCAATTTTCCAAAGTGGTAACACCAGCCAGTATTCCCAGCAGCAGTATATAAGAGCAGTATATGCTCTACATCCTCGTCAGCAGTTGATATCAGTTCTTTTTACTTTTTGCCATTCTGATGGACATGTGTAAGTAAATATTTTAAATTTAAAACCAAATATTTAGTATACTTGCTTGTAACTACAGCATTCTGGAAGGCAAGAAGGTGATAAATTTAAGCCCATCCTGGGCAACTTAGCAAGATTCTGTCTAAAAAATAAAGGGCTGGGGATGTAGCTCAATCCACAAGCCATAGGTTCAATCTCCAGTACTGCTTAAACAACAACAACAAAGCCCACCAGACCTTCCAATGATTTGCTTCTCCAGAGGATCCCTGCAACATCAGCAGAAGCCAGGAGGGGACGCTTAAATTGTCAGAGGCAGGACAAGGATCTAGGAGTGTGACTCTCAGAGAGGCCATACAGTTATGATATTCACTTGAGTAAAGCATAACTTTCAGTTTACTGGACTCTACAACTATTGCAGCTGAACACATCAAAGGACTTTATTGTGGAGGGCATGGTGAAGGCACGGATGAGCTGCTGAAACAAACTGGGGTGGTTTGGGTGGCATGCGGAATTATGGTTAGCCAAGTTTTCTTGCTAGTTGAGTAATAACATCTTTCCCTTTTTATGTACCTTTTCTTGGAAATGTACATACTTTACTATTATCAACACAATAGGCTAGATTTTAAAATTTTTATTTTTACTCTTTTAACTTAAAGAGAAAAATATAACAAGAACATAGACAAAAACAAAGCAACATAGAACAAGAAAAATATGGAACGCCTCGCAAATTTGTGTGTTATCCTTACTAATCTTTTCTGTACACTTCCAGTTTTGGTGTATGTGCTGCCAAAGTGAGCACTTAAAAATAATTTTAGTGAGCTATAGTTCAATGAGGACTTCAGGATTAGTGTTTTCTAAAATATTTGTAGCCTTCTTAGTAGCACTGTAGCTATACATGCTTGAGAACAAGTCTCCAAAATTACCCTTTCCCACATCTTCCATAGTCATGCCTAGATTTTATATTTGTGTGTGTGTGTGTGCATGTAAATGTTTAATCTTGGAGGCTTTTAAGAAACTTTCTCATACTAGAATATTTCCAAAATGTCTATGAAAATTTACATCAAAAATAAGTCACCCAGAAACCCACAACCCAGAGATAACACTGCCTCCCTGCTATATATCGCTGTCATACATCACTGTCAGGCTGTAGTGGGTGCTTCATCATCTTGATGACTCCTCAGGATGCCATTCTTCAACATAAGTTATTGATCCAGCCCCTGTTGTTGGAGGTAGACTGGTGCCAGGACTTCGCTGCTAAAATACTGCAGTGGACATCACTGCAGGTAAAACTTTGCCCAGTTCCATGAGGTTTACTGAAATCTAAATCCTCAGAAGGGAACCAGGGGTCAAGGGTAGATGCTTTTCAAAGCATATTTGCTCCACATTGCAAAATGCCCTCCCAGGAAATAGTCCTCAAATTATGCTGTAATCTATGTTGTGTGACACCATACCTTTCTGTGAGCTCCTGCCAGCCAAATAGATCTTTACAAGACTTTCTTTCCCATATCCCATAGTAGATGTATATGTATTTGCAGTAGATAAATAGATAAAGTACAAAATACAGACATTGTCCAGAACACCCAAGATTTCAACTTCATGGATGCAGGCAGAGTGATTACAGCTCTTTGACCCCTCAGACCTGGTTTCTTCTGTTCTTATTTCTTGTCAGCCTTGATTTTACACTTCTGTGCACTTGTGTTTGCCTAACCTTGAGTCCCTTTCTGGCTTATCATGTTAGTGACTGAGTTCTGGTCATAACAGCTATTTCAGATCCTAGTGAGTATATATATATATATATATATATATATATATATATATATATAGAGAGAGAGAGAGAGAGAGAGAGAGAGAGACAGAGACAGAGACAGAGAGACAGAGAGACAGAGAGACAGAGAGAGAGAGAATGTTGAAAAATACTGTAGAATGTGTTCCCAAATTAGAGTACAAAATAGTCGGGTGCCACACAGATCTGAAGGATCCTTCACAGCTCGCTAGAGCTGTGGGAGGTTTGGAGAGAACAGAAAGGAATTAAGATGCCCTCTAATTTGTTTCTTGAATTGTTTTTATTTATATGGTACATTTGAGGTTAGGAAGTCCCTATACAGTAACAATTCCTTTGACTCTCTAAAATTATCAACAACTATATGGTACCTGGACAGATGCGGACTTTTCACTTAGACTCTATATTCTGGAATATTCCCTTTTTTGTGTTAAAGGATTACTTTTTTTTTCTACAGTGGTTAACCAAAAGAAACAAATGGGTAGATTCCATTTCATCTGGATATGTTGGACCCAAGCTAAAATTCAGCCTTTTCTACCTCTGTTGTATAAATTAACCCTATAGATAAACTATTAATGGCTTTTTGTTGTTGTTGTTGTTGTTTTTTTTTTTTTTTTTTTGTGGGACCAGGGTTCGAACTCACGACCTTGCACTTGCCCAGCAGGCACTTGTGCCTCGGAGCTATCTCCCCAGCCCCCTTAATGGTTTTTATCTTAATCTTCATATTATGGGAATGTTCACTTTTAGTATGTGTTAATCTGAGATGACAAATGAAACAAAAAAAATAATGAAGCCAAGAACATTCAAATTCCAGTTCTTAAAACCATTTTTTTTTTTAAAGTCTCATTCCTGTCTCAAGCAGCAGGACCTTTTCAAGGTACAGCTGAATCCTGGAAAGACATAGAAGTGTTAACAGCCCATCATAAATGTGGGAAGTATCATCTGAGTAGGCACACTGTCTAGAACAGATGCACAGAGGGTGACAGTGGGAATAAGAACAGATGGGCAGCTGTCCAGAGTTTCTTCCTTATTTTTTGTGGAACAAACCCTAGGTCAAACCCAGGACCTCATGCATAATAACCAAAGCACTCTACTACTGAGCTGCACCCTCAGCCCTGCCAGGCTCCCTGAGTGCAGAGCTGAACCTGTGGGTAGGAAGGAATGAGAAGGTATAGGAGATAGCCCTGTTACTTTCACATGCCTGCCAGATAGGGTGCCTGAGACTTCAGATAGTAAATAGAGTAATCCATTTGTTGCCACAAAAACTCACAGTCATAATACTTTATACCTAAGTGCTGTGATTTCTATGCATCTGACTGACTTTTGACCTAGGATGTGTATCTGCATGGTAGAGTACTTGCTAACATGTGCCAGACCCTAAGTTTGAGTACCAGCACTTAGGAAAAAAAAAAAAAAAACAAAACAAGATAATCTTAATTAACCAAACAATATATTTTCTGAGAGCCTGAGCTTCATCTTGTACTTGATTAGACTAAGATACAGATCATCAGCCATATCTGACAGTACACTTAAGCATGTAAACATACTCTCAACATGGAAATGTTTAAATTGTTCCTGCTAAGATTCTCACACTACACACTTGGGCTCTTTGAGAAGAATTTTCAGCTAACCAATCCATTCCTATGTAACCTAGATTTTTATTTGCACTTGACGTTGTATTCCTCTATTTGACCTTGTGCTTCAGTTTTCTCACCCATAAAGAAGGATAATAACAGTACCTACAGGTTTGCTGTGAGGATGAAGTGTGCTAAGATCGGAAGGCCCTCACAGTAGTGGTGGCATGTCATGGGTGTTCAGTGAGTGTTGCTGTCCAGAGAGCAGCATGTGTTTAATGGACTGCCATGACCATGAAAACACTGATTTCCATGTTCTGTGCCCTGCTAGCCTGAGTAACTCCAGAGGTGGAACTGGATAAATATTTGACAAAAGAATAGTGTTGAAATTATTGGCACACATTTTTCTGTTCTCAACGAGCTCTGTTCTTTAGAGTTTTTTAAATCCCCAATTCAGCTGGTACATAACATAGTACACACCAAAAATATCCATGGTATGAATACTGAAGATCTGTTCTTATCACCCATTTTCAACTGCAGTTGTCCCCTGCTCTGTATTCAGCTAATGAGACTGAGATGGCACAGGTAATAACAGCTACCCTATTTCAAGTGCCTGTTGACATTATGCAGGTCCCAGGCTCCCCACTGATAGTCAGGCCTCTGCAACTACTTTCTCAGGCCCTGCAACTATACCAGGCACTGTGGTCACTGCTGGGAACCACACTGTAGAGCAAACGAACAGTGTCTGTGTGCTTTTGGCCTCACAGCTAATGACAGGGCAGAGGTGCCAACATTTAGCATCTCCAACCTTTCCCTTGTGCCTCAGCCTTCCCAGGCTCATTGATAGTGTTTTTTTGACCCTGTCCCAGAGAGATCCTACTTTTGCCAGTTTGTTTCTTTGAAGTTTGTTTTGCATTTATATTGGAAAGAAGGAAGGATTAATGTATGTGCAGGGTTACATTCAGGAAAAGTTTTAAAAATAGTTTGTAAGAAATCTGTGGAAAGTTGGACATGTGAGAGGAGTAGATAAAAGCTAAAAGTCATGTATATTCTTAGAAATTTTGATGCCTCTTGTAAGAATCTAAGAAATATAAGTAAAAAAATTGAATTTTTTAAATTATTTGCAGTTTTTAAGCATCTAACTTTAAGGGCTGCAGTTTCAACAAAGAGCATGAAGACCTGTCTTTTCACACTAGAATTGTTCCAGACACTACTATAAGGTGGTGTTCAAAAGGAACTTGGGGGGCTGGGGAGATAGCTCTGTGGCACAAGTCCCTGCCTGGCAAGTGTAAGGTCGTGAGTTTGAACCCTGGTCCCACCAAAAAAATAAAAAAAGGAACTTGGGAGCTTAAAAAATGTTCTGTGAAGCCAGTGTACTTTGATTTGATAAAGTTCCTGCTACCTGTTAGGCACTTTGGGATTTCTGAACAAATGCAACCCAGTGCATGCATCTGTCTTTCCTGAAAATTCCTTGCTTGCTCTTTGTCCCAGGATACACCTTTTAAAAACAGTAACTAGGCAGGCAAGAGCTACTCCATGGCCTAATATACTCTTCAAAGTGCATATCTGTTGTGAGCTCTTTCAAGCTGAATAAAGAATCAGTTACTGTTCCATCCATAGACAAATGCAAATGCCACTTACCTGTAGGTTTATATTTCTAATATTCAAGTAATATTTTAAGTGATGGCATTTCTTATTTTTTGGATTGACTTGATATTTTCATACCTTTCCTGCTTGTGTGACCATGCATTTTTCAAGAACTGGAACTCTTCCCTCATTCTTCTCTGTATTTCTTGGGTTTGGTATAGAACTCAGCCCAACATGAGCAGTTAATAAAAGCTGTACAAGTGTACATTGTTTCAGAGTCCCTTATGTGAGAGTTTATAGAGTTAGTGGAATGAAACTTAAGTACACATATTCTTTAGTACTTGCCATGAGTCAGTCATTCTGTCTCTCTAATACACATGCACGTGCGCACATACACACACTTATATGCTCATGAATATCACAGAGGTGATTATTTTCAGATTCAGGTTGAATGTCATTTTTGAAATTTACTCTGAATTTGTGTGATAGTTATCCTGGTACTATAGTTTAGAACTGAAAGGATTATGTTTCCATTCTAACAAAAACATGTACTTCTACAAACCAAGCAAAAAGTGGCTACTGCTATTATCATAGTTGGAATTTCAAGAAGTGGTTTTTATTTCAATCTCATAGATACTATTCTCCCTGAAGATCAGAGCACAAAAGTTGCTTGAATTCTGGGGCAAGTTTTCAAAAATCTCTTGTCTGATGGAAGCCAGTGTGTGCAAGACATTGGTCCAATTTAGAAATGCCTTCTTTTAACCAGTGTTTCTTGCCACAAAATATACTATGGCATTATAGAATTTTCTAGACTTAAACACAGTATAATCATCTGTACTTATTTAAACTTCTAAGAAAAGTATTTTTGAATGAAAAATCCAAAACTTTAGTCAGTGTTTAAAATAAAATTGTAGCTGGCTGTGGTGGCAAATGACTAATCCTAACACTTGGAGTTGAAGCAAGAGGATTGCTATGAGTTTAAGGCCAGCCTGGATTACCTAGTGAGTTTCAGGCCAGAATGAACTTATATTGCTAAACTGTTTCTCAAAAACCAGAAGAACAATAAATTTTCTACTTTTGAACTAGGTTCAGATCATGATTGCTTTCTTCAAGTTACTGCTATCAGCTTATTATGAAGTAGAAATGCCTCTACATGATTCTATGCCATATTATTTAAAAAGTAACTAAAGTCCTGGATTTTTATGCTAATATAAATGGCTAGGATAACTTTAAGATAATCTTGATAATTTTATCAAAAAGGTGCTAGTAGTTGCAGAACATTCTTATTCCCTTTTGGTTTAGCACTAATGTGTGCTTTAGCCTCAAAGCAGTTCTTGTTCCCTAAATGAGTAGTGAATAGGAAATGTGGAGTTTTGTCACTGAACTCTCCTTATTTAAGTAGTGAAACATGGAAATGTGATTGCCTGTGGTAATATAGTAACTATCTTTCTGGATGGTCACACTGGTTCCTTGATTGGTTCTCAAGGAGCTCAAGATCTAATAGGTGTACCAGAAACCCTGAGAACATTGTTCTAGGAGACGCCAGGCTCAGAGGGATCCACTGTGCTTCACTGACCACTGGCTTCTCATATTTAGGCCACATGCGTGGACCTGTTTTCTGTGGGGCTAAGCTTCCTTTCTAGCATGACTTTTGCTCTCTGAAGGACCTTTTTTTTTCTTTTTATCTATTTGATATAGGGTCTTACTACAAAGCTCAGACTCTTAGTGATCCTCCTATTTTCAGTCCCCCAGCGCTAGGATTACAGGAGTGTGCCACCACACCCTGTCTTGTTGGTGGGGTCAGCACAGCATGTGGGGCAGTGGATCAAACCCCAGTCCTTGTGCTTGCTTAAGCAGGTGCTTAGTCTGCTGACCTATCTCACCACCCTCCTGAAGGGCAACACCTATATTATAGTTGAAGAGAGAAAGGGGAAAATGAAGGTAAAACAATGTTTAAGTTATGGTGAATGTTCAATGGAAGATTTTCTTTGTGGGCTGAAGATCTCCTACAAAATTTCTCCATTACAAGGACACAGGACTTTGGCCTAGAAAAACATTTGCTATACTACTCTTCCAATTACAGGTGGGAAGACAGCTGCTAATCCAGCAAAACTGCCTCAAAATGCATGGTTTATCATTTTTGGTTAATGGGTCAAATCAGTTTTCACCCTAGAACAGAAGATTGCTACAGACAGCTGCATGGAAATGTATTTTGCAGACCAAGAGTCTTTCTACCACTCCTGGCCTGGTGTCTGTGAAGGACAAGATGACATGCTTCCAAAGATATCTGACTCTTAGCACATGCCTATAAACCCATTACTTGGGAGGCTGAATCAGGATGATCACTAAGGCCAGTAGGGGTACCCAGAAAACCCTGTCTGAAAGAAAAACATTTAAAAAGACATTTGGCTCTTCTGTGGGAGGCTGGTTAGCCCCAACCAAGGAACCAATAAACATGGCCAGTTCTGTGGCCATCTCATAGCATAGAGTATGCACAATTCCTGAAACCATGGCAAGCAACGATTTTACTTTATTTTTGTTTTTGCCTTTTTTTTTAAAGGTTTATGTAGCTTTAGTTTACATACTATGAAATTTACTTATTTTAAGTAACTTTCACCAGCATTTGCTGTCATTCCTCTTTGCCACTCTGAATAAATATATATATATATATATATATATATATATATATATTCAGACTCATAGTTATCCTCCTGTTTTCAGCCTCCCCAGTGCTGGGATTATAGGCATGTGTCACCATGCCTGGTCTTGGTGACCAGCTCAGCACATGCCTGAGACAGGACTGAAGGTGGAACTGGGGTCCTTGTGCTTGCCTAAGTAGATACTTAGTCCACTGAGCTATCTCATCGGCCTGATGTATTTTTCTCTATATAGATTTGTATTTTCTGAACATTTCATACAAATGAAATGATATAATATATGGGGGAAGGCACTGGATAGGTACCCAGGGCCTCTCACATGCTAGGCAAGCATTACTACTAAGCTGCATCTACAGCACTGATGGGGCTCTTTTGTGACTAGCCTCTTTACTGGGTATAATAGGACTGATTTGCATTATAGTACCAGAACTTTATTCCTTGGTATGGCCAAGTAACATTCTATTGTGTGGGCAGCCCATGTTTTGTTTTCTGTTCATTAGTTGCTACACATCTAGATTATGTCCACTAAGATCCTCTCCTTTCTTCTCTCCTCCCTGAACCCTGCCCAGTCTCTGTCCTTCTCTTTCCCAACCCCACCCTGCATTAATAGGGACTTAAACCCAGGCAGTGCTGCACTACATGATGAGACTTTTATAAGTTGCTCAGGCTCATCTCAGACTCAAGATACTCCAGTCTCAGCCTCCCCTGTAATTGCAATTACAACCACACACCAGTACACTCAATTGGCATTCTTTTGAAAAGCTACATTTTGCCAGACATGATGGCACATGATTGTAATCCTGGTACTCCAAAGGCTCCAAGGCAGAAGGATTATGAATTCTAGGCTAGCCTGGGCTACATGATGAGAGCCCATGAAAAAAATGGTGGGAGTATATTATTGTCCAGTCTCAACAAGATAACTTAAATGACCTTGAAAAGGCACAGGGTTTGGAAGTAAAATTGACCAGAAATGGCATCTCATATCTTGTAAGCCTACTAAACCTGATAGGTAGAAGTTAGAGCCTCACAGCTTTTGTGACTCTCAGGTGGAGCTATTACTTGAGCTAATGAAGTGTAGTAAGCCAGTGGCCCCATTACCTCATGCTGGATTTTGGTGGCTAATTGGCCCACTGGGCCGTTGTGTCTGCAGTGGTGTGTGCAGATGAGTCTGTGGAGCCGAAGGGACAGCGGATCCACCCTTGAGTGCATAGATCTCTACATAATACAAACCTGGGAAAACTGCTGCTGCTGAGTGTAGGACCGTGGGGCACCGTTCCTGGTGCTGGGGCTGGGGCTGTGGTGAGGTATAATTTCCATGTAATTTCTACAAGGCACAAAGTAAACAGATAAGTAATGTCATGTGAGGTAGTGATAAGCACTTTGAACAAAGAGAAGCCAGGAGGGAGGGGGAGGAGGGAGGAGTGGCCACTGCTGCCTGCTGCCCATGAGAGGAGAAGCACCAAAAAGAGTGTTTCTAAGGTTGTAAGCTAAGACCAGGTGGGCTGGATATCTAGAACCAGAACCTTCAGGCAGGAGGGGGAGCAAATAAAAGTCCTTACTGGGAATGGGTTTGGCCTGTTCAAAGAGCCTAGAGCCCCTTGTGCAGTGTGCAGAGTGGCTAGGGCAGAGTGTACAGCACCAACAATGGGGACATGTTCAGACTTCTGGTGCCTTTTGCTTCCTGCTGTGTTGTTAAGAGGACAAAAGTCAAACATGAAGGCGAGCCCATTAAATTATACCAGGAAACTACCTTCCTTTGTTTCTCTTCCCTGGCTTAGGTATTTTCAAACATACGTTTTTAATGTTGACAAAGAATTAGTTTATGGTACTTTCCAAAATGTACTATTGTGCCAGAGAGATAGCTCAGTGGCATAAGCACCTGCCTTGCTAGCACAAGTGCTATTCAATTCCCGGTATTAAAAATACAAAAATAAATAAGTACATTTAAAAGGTACCATTGTTAGCTAGGCCCCCCACCACTTGGGAGACCAAGGCAAAAGGATCACCTCAAGTTCAAGCCCAACCTGAGCTACATACTGAGTTCAAGTCCCACCTGAAATGTGACTCACCAAATAGATGAAATCTATGGCAATACCAAGTGTTGCTGAAAATGGGGTAAGATAGTGTTTCTGTACAGTGGCCGTGGGAGTGTAAATTGCTGCAGCCTCTTTCCTTCCACTTGGCAGTGCTGTATCTGACAAGACTGAAAAGTCTACCACATGCTCTGCCCCACAATTTCAGTTTCCAGGTAAATAATCTACTTCTGTTATCTATAAGGAGACATATAGTTTCTTGCTTCATAGTTAGGAATAGCAAAATTTGCAAACCATGTACATGCCACTCAACAAGAGGAATAGGTAGATAACATACCATATATTTATATGTTGGGTATGTATATCCACCATACCATGCATGTATATATGTATCTCTATAAAAATAAAAATATTTCTTTTAGGAAATTGGAATTATAGGAGCTGGAAAGTAAGGTATATAGGACAGGGTGGAAGGTGATGCTAGAGTTAAATTTCTTCCTCAGGGAAACCTCTGGTTTTTTCTTAATGCCTCTCAATGAATTTGATGACACCCATCCCAATTATTAGGGATGATTTTTTTCTTTTACTAAACAACTATTGGTTGTTGATTTTAGATGTTAACCATATTTGCAAAATGTCTTCATGCCATTATGTGATTTTGTGTTATGCTTGACTTACTGGATACTGTAGCCTAACAACAAGGACATCTAAAACTAACCATCATGGTGGGGTACTATGTAGAAATTAAGAATAAGCACTGCTCATGTGTATCCAGATGAACAGGTCTCAGAAGCATAACACTGAATAAAAAGAAAGATGTAAGTGAAATGTAGTATAGGATTAAGTATTTTTTCAACACATAAAGCAAAATTATGTATTGATCATAATCTAATATATGTGTGGTATAAAAGCATAAAAAGTTAGGTTAGAAACTTAGCAGCTGTCTGTAATTAACAGTTGTCCCTGGAAGTGGGGGTAGGGGGAATCTGAGACTTGGGTTGGTGTGGTTAAGGTATTTTAGTACCTTTCAGCAAAGGGAATCAATATAACAGTGCTAGCTAGTAGTAATTCCTGTGGGGACTGCAGGTGACTGTGAATGGCCCACCTTTTTTTGATGGGAAAGAAAATGGAGAAAAGTCTAACAAGATTGGGCACATTCATGGCGGTACAGCTATAGACTGGCTCAGAAATACTTGTTTGCCCAAGCAAGATGGGTCATATGATATCAGAGGATTAATTATATTCACCAAAAATGAGTACAGTTATAAGAAAGCACCTAAAAAAATGAAAATATTGTAGAGTCCCATAATGCCTCACTAAAATAAGTGCTCTAATGCCATGAAAGTATTTTTTATCTCATTTTATTTCAGTTTACTAGAAGGAACTATCGAGGCCCCAAGGCAAGTGGAAAGATTATAGCGAAGTGCCTGGGTTAAACTTTTTTTCTTGCTGCCCAAAGAATCTTCTGCAAGGTTTCAAAATACAGCTGGGTGCAGTGACCCAGGCCTGTAATCCTAGCACTTGGGAGGCTGAAGCAGGAGGGTCACTGTGAGTTCAAGGTCAGTCTGAACTGCACAGTGAGTGTTCATCTCAAAAAAAAAAAAAAAATCAAGAGTTTTAGTGTCTCATTTGTAAAATAGGGGTATAACCCCAGTGATAGATCAAATGAGCAAATTTTTGTGGCACCTTTCACTGATGATACACGTTGTTTTTCTTTTAAGACAAAAAAATATTAATATGTGAGTTTTTTCTAAACTGAAACCTCAGTATTCAGGTTTGATTGCAGTGTTGATGCTTCATAATAAATAAGTAGGTTTTGGTTTGTAGTTTGGGAACTCATCTCTAAAAAGTTCCCCATTGCACCTCTAGATGTTTTGCATATGATTTCTTTTATTCTGATGATATTTTGAGGTGAGAGAGCTGATACCATTTATTTTTGTTTTATAGAGAGGAAGTAGATAAACCTAGAAATTGCTGTGTAAACAGGAATGTGGATCTATTTGAATACTGGCTAAGATTTTAGAGGTTTTCTCATGTAGTATTTAGTTACAATTGCCTCAGTATGTCCTAAGTGTTGAAAGCTTTGAAGAACACATGATAAGTGTGCCATAGGGCTGGGGGCCTAGCTCAGAGGTAGTGTGTGCCTAACATGCCCAAGGCCCTGTGTTCTATCCCCAGCACCAAAAAAAAAAAAAAGTAAATAGATAAGTGCTCCATAGTGTTAGATTTTTCACCTTCACTCCTCATACCCCTTACAAGATAAACTTATCATTCTCGTTTTATAGAGGAAGAGACTAGTGCTTACAGAGATGGCAATATAATTTGCCTTTCCGAAAAACAAGTTCAGCTACTGCTAGTGTAACATTACAGGGGCTAAGGCTCAGTGGAATAAGTGCTTGCCTGGCAAGTGCAAGGTCCTAAGTTCTGATCCCTGGCACCACCGGGGGGAAAAAAAAAAATCTCTACAGATTAGACTGGCAAGATAGCTCAGTGGACTAGGCACCTGCTTTGGCAAGCACAGAATCCAGGCATGGCGGTGCGTGCAATACAAAGGCTGCATTGCTTTTTTGTTCCAAAGTTTAAAAGTAACATGTACTTTAGCTAAAATAACTAGATTAATGGCCAAAAGCCAGTATAGAAATGGGTTTTCCACTATTTAAAAGGGCCAAAACTTTTAAAGAAAAACTTTCCATAGCTAAACTCAAATAAAAAATAAATCCAGCTACACTCTCTTCTCTGAGGCTGGTTTTAGTCTTACTTAAGCTTTACTTTTTAGCAGAATCATTTGGATAGTGATTTGTGTTTGGTGTTCATTGCTCTTGGTGTTCCTAAATGTTAGAGTTAACATATGAACCTTTCAAGAGTTATATCAAGAAATCAAATTATTTTCTCTTGATTTTGATAAGAAATATGCTTAGCAAAGAACAGCTCTAGGCTTCCTTGTGTGACTGCATGTATGCTATAGGACAGAGAAAGTTCTGAATTGGTTTTCTTTTATTTTTATCTATACACATAAGATTGTTATAATAATTTTAAGCAAAGTATCACTAAGACTTGCTTTTTAATTAAAAGGTGATTCAAATCTAAAATTAATAGGTTTGAAAAATTATTGAATTCTTCCTGATTGCCAATGGGAAGGTAAAGTGATACAGCCATTCTGTAAATAAGTCTGGCAGTTCCTCATAAAGTTAAACATACACCTACTCTGACGCAGCAGTTGAACTCCTGGGTATTTGTCCTAGAGATATGAAAGCTTATGTTCATACAAAAACTTGCACATGATTGTTCATATCAGTTTAGTTTGAAATAACACAAAACTTGACATAATTCAAGTGCTCTTCATTGTGTAACAAGCACACCGTGGCACATTCATACTGTGAAATGGAATACTGCTGACAAAAATTAAAAGGAATAAACTGCTGAAGCACCCCCAAACTTGGATTCATCTTTAAGGGTTTTGTGCTAAATTAAAAAGCTACCTTTTATAGGTCAGACAGGGAGCCAGGTACAGTGATACATAACTGTAACCCTAGCACTCTGGGAGGCTGAGGAGGAGGATTGCAAGTTTAAGCCCAGCCTGGGCAACTTATTTAAATTCTGTCTCAAGATGAAAAGTTAAAAATATTCCTGGGTTCAACCCCTTGAACTTGACAAAAAAAAAAAAAAAAGATCAGGTACTACATAATTCCATTTATATAACATTCTCAGACTAATAATTGAAGATGGATTTTACCAGTTGCTGGAGGTAGAAAGGAACAACTATAAGGGAGCATACAAGAGAGATCTTTGTATTGGTAGAGTAGGTCCTATGTTATTGTTGAGGTGGTAGGTATACAGAGGTAAACTAAAACTTCCTAGAAACAGTGAATCCTCCCCTGATCCCCCCCCCCCACAAAAAAGATACAAGAACTGGTAAAATTGCAGTAAGATCTGTGGTTTCATTAATAGTATTGTACCAATGTCCATTTCCTGATTTGAAAATGTACTGCAGTTGTAGAAGAGATTATTGGAGATGCTGTGAGAAGCTTACCTGGGAGCTTGGTATGATTTATACAACTGTGTATGAGTCTTAAACTATTTTAAAATAAGAACCAAAGGAACTGAGAAGACAGAAATAGGAGCCATGACTCTAGGTATCCAGTGATTGGGTACTGATTGGGATTTCACCATCTTACAGAGGATGAGGGACAGGGTTAGCTGGCTTTGATAGTGTCCAAGCCTAGGACAGCCATCTGCTCTGGGAATATAGGACATGTGGACTTCAGTTAGGCAGGAAAATTCACCTCGTCTGTTTTCTTTTCTCCCTTTTGAGAATATACCAAGATGCTAGCAAAGAAGTGAAACAGCAACAAAACTAAGTCTGCAGTGCAGAGAGCTGAAAAGGAAACAGTTGACAAAAGGTCTAAAGAAATTTTGGATATTAGAAAGTGGCAGAAGAGCAATGGCTGGCTCACAAGAACCTGAAGAGCCGACAGAGGATTGCTGGGGAGCGCATGCACATGAACAAAGGGACACAGGACTGGAGTAGGAGTCTGATATGCAAAGTGGTTGGACCACAGGCTCCCTGTCCCACCTCAGCCATTACCAGCAGCAATCAGCTCCTGCTGCCTGGCAGGCAAGAGAGGAAAGGATCTCCAGGAGTTAGAGGAAAGCCTTTAACATGAAAGGAGGATAGTAAACAATGAGGAAAAAATTAGATGCCATGGGGATATGCAATAGGATAAAATACCAACAATTTATATTTAACTATGACAAAATACATTTATAATTCAAGAATTTATACTTGGATATGACAAGACACTGTATCCATAATCCAAGGATATGAGGATACTTTGGTTGTTGTTTCTCTGGCACTGAGAATCAAACCCAGGGCCTTGTGCAAGCACTGTACCATTGAGCCACACCCAAGTCCCTTCTTGCTTTGAGACAGGATCTTGTTAAGTTGGCCATACTGGGTTTAAATTTGGCCATCCATGGGGCTGGCAAGATGGCTCAGCCATCTAAAGTGCCTGCTTAGGAAAGCTGAGGCGGCCACAGGAACCGCAATTCGATCTCTGGCAGCACATGCTGCCCTCGCCCCGCCCTGAGGGCAGGCTGAGCCAGCCATAAAAATAAATGAATGAATGAATGAATGAATGAATGAATGAATGAATGAATAAATAATAATCTTAGCCATTCTTTTGTCTCAGCTTCCTGACTACCACCCCTGTCTAGGGCAGTACTTTTATTTTTTTAGGGCAATACTTTTTTTTAAAAAGCTATCAAAAAGCTTTAACACAAAACAAAACAAAACCCCCAAAACTTTAAAACATTTTGAGATATTAAAAATACATCAGAAGCTTAAGTAGACTTGGAATGTATATAGAGATAATCAAGAAAATGTGAATCAGAGAAAAAGTAAAATAGAAAATAAATCCGATGTATAAAATCCTCATCAGAGTTCCAGAAAAAAATGAAGAAATAAAAAAATATACAGGAACATTTTCCAGGTGAGAAGGGCCTGACTTTCCACATGGCTAGGGTCCACCAAGTGCCCAGTAAAATAAATCGAAGAAACACCCACACTTGTCCAGGACCAGTGTTCAATTTTACAAAACAAGAATAAGAGATGGCTTCTAGAAAATAATCTTTTAAAACAGGGAAAGCCATATTTAAATAAAAGGACAACTGACTCCTTAGCAGTAAAATTGGATGTTAAAAGCAGTGAAGCAGTATCTTAAAATTTCTAAGAAAATATTTCAATCTCTTATGCTCCAGTCAGCAAAATACCAAAACAAATGTCAAGGTAAATCCATGGGGATGTAGATTTATCTTTCACTCACCATTTTTTAGCTCCTTTCTGGAGAATGATCTGCTGCAGAAAGAAATAAAGGAAGATGTGGACCCAGCTAATGGAAGTTGTTAACAGTCAACCGGGGAGAGATGCGCAAGGACAATAGTGTGGCAGACTGCGTGACAGTCAGATTAGACTGAGTAAGAGAACAGAGTCCTTAGAGGAGATTCTGGGAGCAAAACATAGAATAGATTAGCTGACAGCTTTGTATATTTGAGAAATAGCGTTGATAAGCCTCTGCTAGATCTGGCAGGATATGTGGAAGAATTTAAGGTAGACATAGAAAACCAAGCACAGGGAGGAAGAATGAGACAGTTTTTAATCCCAGGGGAAAGAAAAAGGCCTTACCAAGACAGAACAGATATGTGTAGTACATTCCTTACATTGTAATGACCAATATTTAGAAAGTCATGATAAACACTATTGATTTATAAGAAAAATGCCAATTACTGTTATAGGGTAAGGTTCAAGGGTGGGCAAGTGAGGTGGTATGTTAAGGTAGGTCCTCAGGTACTATACTAGGGTACTATACTAGAAAGCAAATTAAGTCTCAAGGAATCAAGATATTCAAAAGCATAAATAGAATAACTGCTTAGTATAAGCATTCTGGGGAATAAGAGCAGGGATGAGAAGGGTTGATACATGGGTCATTTTCACTGAACTTTTTATCATTGCTGGATGAGTAAATAAATCATCATGTGCTATACCAATCCTAGTGGAGAATCTTTTTCTTCTGAAAGGTGCGTGTATAAAGTATCTGCTTCTTTCCATGTTGGGTATTTTTTGTTCTTTTGATCACTACAGACAGAGCACATTTGGGAAGTAGTGGTGGTGAGACTTGTTTTTGTTTTGTTTTGTTTTCTACTTAAGGCAGGGTCTACAGGGTCTCACCATGTAGATCATGCGCATAGTGATTCCCCTGTTTTCAGCCTTCCAAGCGCTGGAATTACAGGTGCACACTACCACATCCAATCTCAATCACCCTCTCAGAGCACCCTACGGGCAGGGCCAGCGCTCTGCCTAAGCAGGCGCTTTAGTCCGCAAGGCAGTGAGACTTGTGTTTGGAGTGATTAAGACTGTTGGCATTGATTAAGACTGCATAGCTCCTTGCTCATAAATAGGACAGATACAGTCTACCATGTGTTCTTAGTCATAGATCAGCACCATAGCATGATTCTTTTTCTGAACTTCAGAACCCAGCAGAGAGTGAAAGCTCATCTCTTGGAAGTTTCTGTTCATTTACTAGCCAAAGCATTGCCCTTAATTATACATTGAGTTGAGATAGCTAGGTCATGCACACCTATTTCTAAATAGGAGAGTGACATTGTTTAACAATCTGCTTACATCCAGGAATGTATGTGCCTTGGCCCCTGGGTCCATAGTCCCATAGGGTGTGGTAGGAATATGAATGTGTGCTACTAGCTCCACATAGAGTAGGTTCTGTGCTGCCTTTGGGCAACAGAACTGCCAAGGTTACATTCACCTGCTACCTCTTTGTCAGGTGAGGAGATATATGCATCTCACATGATTTTTAAGTAGCTTTTGTGACTTTGTGGACTATACTGTTAGCATGCATAGGTACCCTAGGCCATACATTGACAAAATCTGAAGATCACTTGGTCTATTGTTTATTAATTTATTTGTTTTCTATATTTGCTTGTCAGAATGTTATGGAACAATTCAATCCTGGACTACGAAATTTAATAAACCTAGGAAAAAATTATGAAAAAGCTGTTAATGGTAAGTCTTTTGTTTTCTGAATTGATCCATGTAAAGCACACATTAGTCACTCAATAAGTATTTCACTTACATGCCTAACATTGAATTTTTAAATTTTCTTTAAATGGTAGAAGTTATCTGTAGATTACATAATATTAATATAGTTAAAATGAGTGAACTGAATGACAGTGGGTTACCGTAAGTGATATATTTTACTATCAGATCATGCTTTTTTGACATGGCTGGGTCTCTTATTTCATTGTTAAAAGATACATTTTCAGGCTGGTGAGATGGTTCAGCCAGCCCCACCCCAGGGCAGGCTGAGCTGGCCATAAATAAATAAAAATAAAAAATAAATAAAAGATACATTTTCTACTTTTTAAACCAGATTCTTTGTAACATATGTAAATGTGTACTTGCAACATGTTAGTGTCCTGTGCACAGCTATTATTCTTTTATTTATAGAGAAGAAATTCTTAAAAAAAAAGAATTTCTTCCTTTTAGACATACCAATTTTGAAAGTAACATGGGAAATAGTATTTTTATCCTGAATAGTGAAACATCTAGAGATTGGGCTTAGCTTCTTATTTCAAAATATAGTAAGTGCTTCATGTAAAAATAAGTTTGAGTCTTAGCATGTGCCTGTCTTTGTGAATCAGAGTTGTTTGCTAGTTTGAAGATCATATAGAGCCATACATTTCCTTACAAAAAGGTGAATGCTATTAAAATGCATTAGTTATCACCTTAAAATGCTAACAATCACCAAATTCTAACATGCTTGTCAAGGTGATTCTCCCTGTATACAAGTGTTAACCCCCCAAAAGACAGGCTCAAGGTTTGCCATGATTCTGCCATGATTGACTCACTAAGACCATCAAGTAACATCAGTAGAACATTTAGTTGCCACCCACTTTAGCTCTAAAGAAGGTTGTCAATCACGTGTCATGTTTTACTTATCTCTCCTTTCCATCTCTCACCACACCCTACCTGTGTTTGCTCTCTGTCAATAGATTGAAAAGCCCCTTGCCTTCCATCCTTCAGTACAGAAAGATAAGGTAGTAGGTTGTCTGGGCTGTGGATGACAGGAAGCCTTATTGTAGTCACTGGAAAAGTAAACTACTTATTTACTTACTTCTGCATTACTGTGCTTTTTTTTTTTTTTTTTTTTTTTTTTTTTTTTTTTTTTTTTTTTTTTTTTTTTTTTTTTTTTTTTTTTTTTTTTTTTTTTTTTTTTTTTTTTTTTTTTTTGCCTGAGGCTTTGCGTATCAGGAAAAGCAGCAGGTCTGGGACTGTCCTTACTTCCAGTAGGTTCTTGCTTCTCCAGGTGCCTTCTCTCCTCCAGAAAACAAGAGCCTGGCATTGCTCACTCTCTCTGGTGATTACTTAATCACAAGGACACAAAGGCATTGCTACAGATGTACCTGTAAAGGAAATCACTATGACCTGCCCTGGGCTTTTTGTTTGTTTGATTGCTTATTTTGTTTGTCTTTGAGGCTTTCTTTGTGGCAAGAGCTGCCTCTCTGAGGCAGAGTTACAGGGCAAGTCAGTGAACTGCTTGTAGCTTAGCCTACTAAAAACATGCTTCCCAAAAGGGTTCTTATCACTTCACTACCTGCTGAGATTATTTTGCACTTTCATAAGTATTTCCAGAATTTCTGCCCACCATCTGATTGTGGTTTCGCTGAAGCTACTGAGAATTTGGAGTGTAACTTAAGATACCACCCCGATCTGGTCGACATTACATTAGGAGACAAGGCAACATGTGAAAGGCTGAAAGTGTGTTGTTTAGACCAGTGCACAGGAATCTGAATAGTAGGGATTGGTGTGGACTGGAGCAGGTAGGAGACCTTGGAAGAGCTGAGCTAGCCAATAGATGTTTGGCTTCAGCCAGCAAAAACTGCTTTTGATGGAAAAGACAACATTCCATCCAAGCCTTGAGACCCGCACTGACCTGATGAGATGCCAAGGGGGAATAGATGGGATTGGACCAGCAGACGTGAGCATTTGAATGCTATATCTATCATCTCTTGTTACACAACAAACTGCCCTCAAACTTGGTAGCTTAAGATTGTAGTTTATCTCTCTTATGAAGTGAGCCCCACAGGCTCACTTGTGCTACATTAATCAGCTGTCTCAGGGCTGGGAAATATGCAACGCTGTTTCCTTCAAGGAGGCCACACTGCATTCTTACACTGAGGCAGTGGTGTCTCCAAAGTATAGGCCCTAATACCTGGCATTTACCAAGTCCTTTTGGAATTATGCTTGCTGATAGCACATTGGCCAAAGCAAATCATATGTCCAGACAACCAGCCCATGGGCATGAAAGGGAACTGCACAAACTGAGAATTCTGGGAGGCATAATTCACTGAAGATCATATATAACCTAAAAATCTATAGTGAGCTCCAGGGAACAGGAGCTTATACTATGCCATTGGAGGCTTTTGAGCAGAACAGTAAGCTGGTGAAACTGTATTTAGGGAACAGGTATATATATAGATAATCTAGATTAATACCACTAAAACAGAATTAATATGTTTTGTTCCTTATAATAAGTAGTGCAAGTTATCTTAATGTGTTCATAAAGGAGGGCAAAATTATGAAAATAATAATTGTGTTTTCTGCATAAGTTATATAATTTTTAAATTAATTCAAGTTTACCATAAAACCAAAGATACTTTATAAGACTGAGAAGTTTACATGGTATGTGGCTTTAATGTAAATTAACAGTTAACTAATACTTTCAATTCAATATGCAAATGCAGGTCACAGTTTTTGTTTAACTATTGTGCAGTCCTGAGTGCCACTCTCCCATAATTTACTTTTCAGTTTATCAGTACTTTATAATTTTAAATCTTCATTCCAAGATACATTTCTTAACATGACTGCTTACTGGCTACACACTTTGTTTTGAGGCAGTCACTTTTTCTTCAGTTCCTGCTAAGACCAGAAGGTCATCAAGCACTTTAATTTAGAACTGAGGAAATAAAGTACTTTAGTAGGAGTTGTGTACACTGCTGCTGACGCACCATTGACCTTGGGGATGTCCCAGAATCTGCACTCCACCCCCTTAGCAAGGGTTCATAATTGCCTTGTCTCAGTAGTATCAGGTAGATTAAATAATGACCCCCAAAAAATCTATGTAAATGTTAATTATTATTGTTCTTTTTATAATTACACTTTAAGGGTTTTATAAAGGGATAATTTTATAATGTAGCCAACCATTGCATTTTTTAAGCTTATGTTCAGATATGGTAAAAGCCATAACTTATGACTCTATAATAAATGCTAAAATAGATAAATGTGTTCTGAGAGTATGCTTCCTTCTGCTGCACTTATATATGGATTTTATGGCCCTTTCATTCCTTGTTTTTATGTTGCCTTTTAAAATCTAACTTTTAAGAATGTATTTGTTATAAATTGAGGAAAAGTACTATAATAGAACAGCCTTAGTTGCCTGGCCAATAAGAGAGATAAGACAAGAGACTCACCAATACATGTGTGTGTGTGTGTGTGTGTGTGTGTGTGTATGTTTCTTTTTTTTCTAGTCTTTGTGGTGATTTTGTATGTCACTTTTTTTGTCTAGCTATGATCATGGCAGGAAAAGCCTACTATGATGGAGTGGCCAAGATTGGGGAGATGGCCTCTGGGTCCCCTGTGTCAACTGAGCTGGGTGAGTCAACCTTCCATTGTACAAACCTACCTGTCATCCTGGACACCCTGATGAGAGTGTAGGAGGTAGCCATTTGAGAGTAGAAAGGTGAGCTAGCCGGGCATTCCATAGTTTGTATTCGCCCTAGTCTGTAGAACTAGAAGCTTAACTGGTGTCTTAGTTACTTTTTACTCATTGCTGGGACAAATACCCGACACTCAAAATGAAGGAAGGAAAGGTTTATTTAGCTCACAGTTTGTGGAGGTTTCAGTCCATATTCGGCTGACCCAAGGCTGAGTGGAACAGAGCAGAGAGCATCCAGTTTATGGTGGCGGAACAGCAACAAAATGTTGACAGAGGCAGCCAGTCAAACAGGGCAGCAGAGCAACAGCAGAGAGCAACAGCTCTAGTCTCTCTGTCTCTCTTTATATTACATTCAGGCTCTCTGCCTCAGCCTCTGCCTTAGGCTACACCCATAATCCCAGAAGTACTGAGACCCATAATCCCATCAGTACTAAAACCCATAATCCCAAGGATCATGGATCAAGTTTCAAACACCAGAAGTGCCCACCGCCTGACTCATGAGGCTTTGGGGGGACAACTAGATATAAACCATAACAACTGGACAACAGGCCAAGTGTGGTGCCTGAGGCCTAAATGGAGGGGCTTCTCAGCTTTTCTAAGAACTTAGACCTCTGCCTTTGGCCCTTGAGTTCTTTGCCTTTGGCCTCTGATCGCCTAATTGCCAAGCCCAGGGAGCTCTGACCTACATTCTGAACCAGAAGAGGTGGGCAAGTTGTGCCTCTGACCAGACAAGTGTTTCCTGTGACTCACCTCGTAGAAAACCCAGCTCCTTACATTGCCTTCTTGGCTCTCACCGCTTCCACAGTCGTTCTTGGTTGTGATTTTTCCGGTTTTGCTGGTATGAATCGCTCTCCTGTGCAGGGAGAGGATGGCCACACCCTGGGCAGCAGGCGCGGTGCAGAGGCTGGATTTCTATTTACAGAGCCACTTCACTGTTACTGTCTCCTGTGGGGGAAGGTCCAGTATTTAAATAGCCCTACACATGACCCTTATTTTTAAAACTTGTTGAATATGTTGTAGATATTAAAAATATTTGTGATAATTTGAAAGGTTTAGAAAAGCAGGAGGAATCAATAATAAAGTGTGTGTGTGTGTGTGTGTGTGTGTGTGTGTGTGTCTCCAATTAGCAAGTGGGAAGGACAGGTTGAAAAAGAGCAGAAGAGTGTCATGGAGTTGGATTATACTGCATACCTTTTGATCTCAGAATGTTGCTTGGAAATTCAGACTGATCCATCAAAAACCAGAGCCAAATTGGGGCTTGGGTAGGGAACTGGGCCGCTGGGCGTGAAGGTGATCCGAGTGCCTGTCCTCATTCTGCAGTTTTCTGCTCGAGAGTTCATAAAGCAGTAGTGGAAAGATAGACTGCACTCCTGAAATTATGATACATGGTGAATAAGCTGATACCCCTATATTTAATGCAATCAATTAAGTGCAGAAGTGTTTCGAAATCCTGGCTTGGGTGTCGCAGGGGCCATAACTTCCTTGTGTTCTGGCGAAGACCAAACTGTAAAGTCTGTATAAGCAAGATCAATTTCATAACCTGCAGCCAGCCATATGTAGATACACAGCAAAGCAAAACTTAGCCAAAGTTAGGACATTTTGACAGATAGACAGAAAAATTTAGGACATTTTAAAGAATAATTGAGATGCTTATAGATTTCCAAAAATAGGACTACATTAATGAAAAACATCCTGTTTGTGTCAGGCACTAGAAAAAAATATGACCCTTATTTTAAAACATATGGTGCTCTGAGTCACTGTCATTCAGTTTGCCTTTTGAATGTTTTATGGTATTGCTGCTGTTTAAATAAGACTTCTGTTCCACACCTTACTTTATTCAGCCATGAGTGCATAACGTTGAATCAACTATTTCCACAGCAACACTGAGTATAAACACAAATTCGAAGGTACAGTTTTAGTAAAGAAAATATGTTGAGATGGCCAAGTTTCTTTCATGTAGACATGTATTCAGAGGGCATAGAGATAACTTCTATTTCTAATTTTATTTTTTCCCAAGATACAATTTTGCTTATGTTTACTATCTCGCAGTTACTAGCTTTCTTTTACAGCCATTCCGTGATAAACTGCTACCTCAGCAAGAGTTGCTTTTGGAAACCTTATGTTAACCTCTTTTGACTCACATAGTTTTGTTGCTGTTGTTGTTGTTGTTGTTGATGCTAAAATTTAGATTAAAATAGTATTCTAAAAAAAAAAAATTAAAAAAAATAAAATAGTATTCTATATATGTTTAAATTTCCTGTATGCAAGAGTAGTAAACAATTAGCTTTTTAATTGAGGGAATTTTATTTATTTTTTGGTACTAGAGATTGAATTCGGGACCTTGCACTTTCCAGGCTGGTGCTTAAGCCACTGAACTATCACTCTGGCCCCTCAATTAACTTTTTAAATGGTAGATGTGGTGGCTCATCCCTGTCATCCCAGCACTGTAGGAGGCTGAGGCAAGAGGATCTCAAGTTTAAGCCCACCCTAAGCAACCCAGTGAGACTCAGAAGAAAAAAGTAAGAAAAAGAGGAAGATATAATTCATTGTGAAAGAGGGTATAACTCAGCGTGAAAGCCGTGGGTTCAATTCCTAGCACTGCCCCCTAAAAAGATAAAAATAAATTGTATTTTTCTTATTTTCAAAGATTTTATTGTATAGTTAGCTGTCTTTTTGGTACTGGTACTCATAACTTAAGAAATATTAATATATATGTAAAGCTCATGAATTATTTCAAAAATTTCATTTAATATGTCTTTTGAATTCACCTATTAGTAAAGACAACTACAGAAATACTACTGCTGATTTCTAGATTTGGATATTTTCTTTTTAACTTGTTTTGTTTTTGTTTTGACACAGGGTCTCACTGTGTTGTTCAGGCTGGCCTCAAATTCGTTGTTACCCAAGCAGCCTCCGACTGAGGCTGAGATTGCAGATGTGTACCACCATGCAACACTTTTGTTTTTGGTTTTTTGAGACAGGGTCTTTTTAGGCAACTTAGGCTGTTTTCCACTTGATATGTAGACCAAACTGGGCTCAAACTCAAAGCAGTGCTCCTGCCTCAACCTCCTGAGTTGCTGGGATTACAGGTGTGTGCCACCATGCCTGAATAATATTTACAGTTAGGTATCCCCTTTCTGGAATCAGCTCACCTATTGCTGTCTGAATAATTTAGGATGCTTTTGCCCAAAAGTAACAGAATATTCAACTAATGGTGATTAAGCAATAAACATGCTTATTATTCCCTAAGACCAGGAATAGCAAGTTACCAGTTAAGCTTCACTATGAACTAAGATCTCTTGTCTCTCTCTTCTCATCTTTGTGCCCTTTTTCTTGTATCAAGATGTCTGCCAGTCTTGTCTGCCAGTCTTTTTCCCTTGTCTACAGAGACAGAAGGGAGAATTTCTTCTTGGGTGTGTTCTTTTAGGACCAACTGTTTGTCCAGCACCCCAACACACAGTCTCTAATGTCCTATATTCCAGTTTAAAACATCTACCCCCAGGCAGAGTTGCCAGAAAGACTTCACTGCCTGGTGAGCTGAGTGTCTTAGTTATGCTTCATTTGTTGCTAGGACAAATACCCAACACCTAAAATGAAGGAAGGAAAGATTTATTCAGTTCACAGTTTCAGTCCATACCCAGCCAGCTCCAAAGCAGACTGGCACACGGCAGAGAACAGCAGTTCATAGCGACGGAATAATTGCAACAGAGACTACAGTGAGAGAGTCTGTTTCTCTGTTTCTCTTCTGTTACATTTAGGCTCTGTGCCTCAGGATATCGCCTCAGACCACACCCATAATCCCAGCAGTACTAAAACACATAATCCCAGGGGATCATGAGTTAGTCTCAAACTCTAGAAGTCCCCTCTCCATAACTGCATGAGGCTTGAGGGACAACTAGACACAAACCTTGACACTGAGGGTTACAGAAGAAAAGGACACATAGCTCTTAGGAATTAGCCTGGTGATGGCCCCCACATCAGGCATCTCTAACATTAAGGTCTTCAGCAACATTTGATGAAGGGAAAGTCAGTGTACAAATGTGATTGTTCCAGCTGTTTGATGGGAGCTCCTATTGCTTCTGTTTTGCACGTGTCCCTGATAGGAATGACATCTTCTGCCCTGTGGGATGGCTTGTGGTCTGACTGATGTGGGGATGCTTCAGATTGTATCTCTGTGGTTTCTCTTGTACCTTTTGGCATATTTTTCAGAAGACCACAGCCATCTTTCCCAATCTGTTCTTGAAAGTGGAGAACCAAACATAGAGGAAAAGCAGGGCACTAGGATAGTTTTGAGTTTCTCTGCCTATGTATGTTGTTTCCAAGCTTTGGAGCATCTTGTGATCTGGAACTCATGCATTTCTCCTGTCTACCTCACTCCTTCTGTTTCTCTAATGTCTTCCTTCTGATGTTGTCCACAGGGGCTGGTCAGTAGGTGCTTTCCCTTGTGCTCTCCACAGTCTTTTGACTGAAAATTAGGGGAATGGAGAAAATGAAAACCATCCCCACACAGTTACTGCTCTAGTAAAGCCACTTATTGCAATGTATCCTTTCCATCTTTTCTTCTAGAGAATGTGTTCTCATGCAGTGTTCCTGCAGTTGTCCGAATGGCTTTTCCATGCACTCACGCAGTGAGAGTGGTGACAGCACAGACTGAGCTCATGCTCTGTGCATGGCCCAAGTCAGCACTGTACATGTGTGGGTGTCAGCATTCAGTTCTTCCAAGAGCCACATATAGGTTCCTAGGCCATCTCTCTTACAGGCAAGGCCCAGAAGGGAGGTGCCTTACCCCAGGCCACCCAAGTCTTGGTGGTCAGCCTCAAGTCTCACCTCTTCACTTCATAGCCTATTGTAGTTTACTTAGGCAAGGGGCCAGAAAGGAAGGAAGCGGCCAGAAAGGAGGCCACTGAAGAGGAAGACCATGGAACCCCCATAATGGGGTCATTTGGAGAAGGAGATAAAGGAAGAGTTCTTAGTAATGACAGAGTGGAACTGGCTAGTGTAGTAATTAGCAGTGACAAGTCCTCTTGGAAACAGTAGTTTCACTAGAGTCCTGACCTTAAATATCAGGTGTCAAGAGGTTAGGGATAATGAAAATTCTGGAAGGTTGAAACAGAAGGATCACAAATTGGAGCACAATTTGGGCAACTTAGTGAGACCCTGTCACAAAATAAAAAATTAATGAAGAGTTGCGGATGTATCTCAGTACAAAGGCCCTAGACTCAATCCCTAGTATTGCTTTAAATTAAAACATAATAATCATTTTTTTAAAAGTAGATTGCCTAACACACACACAAAAGATAAGTGTTGCTTAACTTTTAGACTACAGTGCTTCCATCCAGAAACTGAGGTCAACATGTGTCAGCTACTCTACTTTGTCCATCTCCTCATTTCATCCTCATTAGCGTGAATTTTTCCCAGCTGGTCTGCATGGTCCAGTGTTTCTGTAGGTGGCTGATAGGCCCCCTTCAGCACAGGCTGAGATAACCTCACTAGGTTACCACACTGGGTCACTCATCCCTACCAGTGTACTTTGGAGCCAAGCAAAACTGGGGCAAGGGTTGTGGAAGTGACTCTCTGAGGGGGACGGGTCAGGACTTCTTGCTGCTTGAGTTGCAGAATACACTCTGCCCTGCTGGAGCTAAGGAAAGATCCAGGGCAGTGAGGCCAGGCCATACTTTTCTCCCAAACTTCCATGTAGTAGGCTACCTGTAGCCTGAGAGATGTTCTATGGCTTTATGTAGTATTATTTTTTTTAATACCAGGGATCGAACTCAGGACCTTGTGCTTGCTAGGCAGGTGCTTATGCCACTGAACCACTGAGCTATCTCCCTAGCTCCATTTCATCTTTATGAAAAATGAAATTCCTTCTACCAGGTAGATAATGTGAGTTTGTAAGCATATCCATTTTCCCTTGATTATTCTTGGTAATCCATGAACCAGTTGTTCAATTTTATCCATTGTATTTTTGTTTTCTATTTCATTAATCTCTCATCCTATCTTTGTTTTCTTCTACCTATAGGATTACTTAATTCCTTTCCTCATGTCTTAAATAACACATAGAGTCCTGGCTTTTCATGGTAATAGGACTGTAAGATTGATTATACAAGTTGAAACAGTGTATTCATCTTAACATTCAATGGAGAAAATTATGTTTACATTTTGATCTTAAAAAATGTCAGAAATATTTAAGACTATTATCATTTAAGATGAATAGGGAGGAGGGCCTGCCAAATAGCTCAGCAATTTAAAGCGCCTATGAGCACATGGGGGGTGTGCCTGTGAGCACACAGGGGTGTTCCCTTCCCAGGGTGTGCTGAGAAGGCAATTGAGACTGGTGTGGTGACCCATACCTGTAATCCCAGCTCTTGGGAGGCTGTAAACAGGTGGATCACTTCAAGTCCAATCTAGTAGTGAGACCCTGAACACCCTGTAGACCCTTCCCTAAAAATAATAATTAAAAAAGTATAGGGGAATAAAAAGTGATAAAATTAATATTAAATTGTGCACTGTAATTTAAATCCTTAGAAACATGAAGAATTAGTGGTTTGGGCTATAAAAATTATCAAATGATTTTAGTAACACTGTCTTGTATATAGCTAAGACTGTGTAGTAAACACTTGTCTTGTGAATTAATAAATAGTCATATTCCTTTTCTTAAATATCTTGACTGATTCAAATGATTTCTTGTTTGTGTTTGTTTGGTTGGTTTGGTTTTTTATATATATTATGGCTGGCTCAGCCTGCCCTGGAGGTGGGGCTGGCGCAGCATGTGCTGCTGGGGATCGAATCACGGTCTCTGTGGTTGGCTAAGCTTGCCTAAGCAGGCACTTGAGACCGCTGAACCATCTCGCTGGCCCTCAAATAGGTTTGAACCAGTCAAGATATTTAAAAAAAAAAAAAGAAAAAACCAATTTTTCCTATTATATTATCATGACACAAAACATTTCTGTGGCCAGATGTTCTGGGGTTGGTATGGGTCACCCTGTACAAGCATTTCTGCAGCAGACACCAACTGGGTGTTTGAATTCCATTCAACTCTGTCATTACCTACTTGAAGATAGAGGCAGGGTCCAGTGTTTGATAGATGCCACTGGTTGAGGTCAATCCCACAAGATGCTCTGTTTCAGAACCAGATACAGTAATGAGTTGTTATCTATACTTTGACTTATCAGCTATACACTGGGATTTCCACTATATTCTGCTGGGGTTTGACTAACTTGGTAGAGCAAACTGGAGAAGCACTTAGGACTGGTGAACTATGAATGATTCTGGTGAAGAAATGCTTAGGACAAAGTTAAACAGAAAGGGTGCAGAGCTTCTGCACCTTCCTGGGTATGCTACCCCTCTAGAAGCCTCTGCATGGTCAGCTCTTTAGAAACTGCATGACTTTAGTCTGTTGGGATTTTTTAGGAAGCCTCATTACAGCCATGATGGACTAGTAAACTACTGGCCACTGTCCTGACAACCAGCCCCTATCTTGAGCCTGTCCAGGAGCCTCCAGCATTGATCAACACATTAGCATACCAGAAGGCACTTATCGCTTGGAAGCCTGAGATTCTAAATACTTTAGGAGCTGGATGTTAGGAAACAACGAAGACCACATATTTACTTCATGGTGTCACAGGCAGTTTCCAGTGATTTCAATATCAGGAAATACCTTCAAGAGTTCCTTAATGTAAAAAGATTTCATTACATTGCTCTCTTTGAAACATCTTCATCTTTTTCACCACAAGCATTGTCTTCAGTGAGGATGATAAATATGAGCCTTACCCGGTTCCTGTGGCTACACATCCATCCTCTCAAACCACAGCAGTGTCAGCATTCTCAGTTGTCTGTGTCTTCCGAATGCCATTGACATTTGGGCCAGTATTACCATTGTCACTGCTCTTTTAGTTTCTTTTGCTGCAGTTTTAGTTTTTGTGACCAATTCACCTTGCAGTTATTCATTTTTGTAACATGTCACCTGAGTTAATAACAACTACACATTTTGGCCTAATAAGTCTTCGTATCTACTATGAAGTCCTCTAGCCTTGCCTTTATTCAAGATTGTTTTGAATACTGTAATTTTTCTTCTTAGAGCTGTGGGTGAAACCCAGAGCCTCGTGCATGTGAGGCAAGGGCTGTAACACCGAGCATTTTTTTTTTTAATTTTATTTTAGGATCAGCTTAGCAGTTTATGTTTAAAAAAAAAAAAAAAAAATCCCAAGATTTTGACCAGAAATCCATGGGTAGTTAATGTCTTTTTTTTTTTTCCTTAAGAATTTTTAATTTTATTTATTATTATTTTTTTCTTGTTTCAGAACCCTTGTTTGTCTATTCACTCATTTTCATGGCCGGTTCAGCCTGCCCTGAGGTCAGGGCTGGCGCAGCATGTGGTGCCGGGGATTGAACCTCGGTCTCTGAAGCTGCCCAAGCTTCCCCAAGCAGGCACTCCAGACCACTAAGCCATCCCA
>PVJA010004974.1:18776-36685 GCA_004027025.1 Myocastor coypus | reverse complement strand
TCACAATGTAGTTTAGGCTGGTCTTGAACTCACTGTGTGTCCCAGGCTTGCCTCAAACTCTTGACATTCCTCCTTCAGCAGCCTTCCAAGGGCAGGGATTAGAGACATGTGCCACCTCAGCTGGCCTCATCAGAAACTCAGTACTTATTTTTATCATAAACAGTATTTAAATTTTTATTATCTAATTGCTACCCCTATTAAGTTTTTAATTTCCGAGATTCATTAGTGTAAATTCTGTATACTTTAGTTCTTTTTAAAATCTCCAAATTAATGTTGAGCATATTTTTATAGAGGTTTAAGGGAAAATTCACATGTAATTCACCCATTTAAAGTAAGTAGTTCAAGTTGGGTATGTAGCTTAGTGGTAGAATCCATGGCTCACATGCATATGGCCCAGGGCTTGATTCCTCAGCACCAAAATAAAATAATGTTTACTGTATTCACAAAATTGTATAAATATTGCCACAGTCAGCTTTAGAATATTGTCATCACCTGAGAAGGAAAATGTACCTTTTAGCAGTTACTTTCTATTTAATCTACCCCTAGCCATATATAACAGGTAGAATATTTTCCACCCTATAAATTTATGCTGGACATTTCTTATAAATGGAACAATACAATCTGTGGTCTTTTATGCTTGACTTCTTTCACTTAGAATTATTTTAAGGTTTATATTGCAGTATGTCTCAGTATTTCATTTCTTTTCCTGGAGGAATAATATGTTCCTATTGAAATTGTGCACTCATCATCTGAAAATTTGTAACTTTTTGAGTGTCAATGTGACTCCACAGGAGAAAGTTCTGTACCAGGCCTCATAGGATGGGTTACAGTCAAAATGCAAGGGCATTAATTAAATAGACTGTGTGAAATCAACTTCAGGCTGCATGCACAAGGTGTATGTGAAACATAAATGAGTTTCATTTTCAGACATGAGTCACATCCCCAAGATACCTTGTTATATATACAAATATTTCAAAATTTGAAATCCAAAGTACTTCTGATGCCAGGCATTTCAGGTAGAAGATACACAGCCTATATAGATTTGACGTATTTATCCATTTACTAGTTGAAAACATTTCGGTTGTTTCTACTTTTTGTTGTTGTTATTATTTCTACTTTTTAATTATTAGAATTAATGCTGTGAACATTCATGTACAAATTTTGTGTACACACATTTTTCCTTCCTTTGGTTGAGTATTTAAGGGTGGAATTGCTAGCTCCTATAGGAAGTCAAAATTAAACCATTCTTTACAGGACCTATATGACTCATATAAAATGTGCCATTTTATATTCCCACCAATGTATGAAGATTTCAGTTTCTTAACAACCCATCCAACTCTTTTTATTGTCTACAGTTTTGTTTTGCCATACTGGGTATCAAACCCAGGGCATTGCAAGTGCCAGGCAAGTGCTATACCACTGAGCTGCATCCCGAACCCTTTTTTATATTTGTTTTGTTTTTTATTGTTGTGCTCCAAATGAATGTGAAGTGGCATCTCATTTTACTTTTGATTCTCAATTCTCTTGTAACTAGCACCTTCTCATTTCCTTACTGGTCATCCATATGTCATCTGTGGAGCAAGATCTCTTCAGATTTTTTGCCCATTTTAAATTCAGTTATCCTTTTATTGTTGAGTTTACAAGTGGTTTGGGTAAAATTTTGGGTTTTGTCTCTATTTAATCATTTATGTAGTAATTCCACTGCTTGAAACCCTTGATTCCACCCTGTAATCCTGCTGATGCTGTTATTGGGCTTCTTTGGTCTTATTCATGGAGGATACTTTCTCTGAGGGTTTTAAATCACACTTTTTCCCTCTCCCATCTATGGATAGTGTAGAAAGTTTGCTATTGGAAATCACTAAAAGATGAAAAGGAACAAATCTATTTGTTGGGAGACCTTCTGTGTTTCCTTGATAAATAATGTAGTTTATTTCTTTCAAAGAAGTTGGCGTTGTAATGTAAGTACACAAAATTTGAAAGTTATAATTTTCTAAAATGTAATTTTGACAGATTTAAGTTATCTGTTATTCCCCTAAACATCCATTTCATTTTCTTAAGACCAAAGTTTTATATTACTTTTGAAAGTAATATAAAATTGATGATCTTGGGAAATAGCAAATTCTGGCCACTTTTAAGCTAAGACTTTCATTTACTTGAAGATAATAGCATATATTTTTAAGTTTCTCCTTCAAATTCAATTTTGTCAAAGTATCATATTTTATCAGTTATATCTTTCGTAATTACAGGGGTAACCAAACTATAGCCAGAGGCTGGTCAGCTCTTGTTTCCAAATAGTTTTACTGGAACATGACTACACCCATTTTTTCATGTATTGCCTATGGCTTCATTCGGGCTATAATGGCAGAGTTGAATGGTTGCACAAAGCCTAAAATGTTCATTATCTGGCTCTTTATAGACTCCTACCCAGATGGTGGATGCTAGTATCATACAGTTGCTTAAATGTGAGTAGTCATGAAGGAACTGAGAGCCTTTTCTCCAAGGAAAAAAGTTTCTTAGTAACATCTGTCCAGGCACCCAGACTTAACAGACGTTTCACAGCATGAGTCTTAACCATCACAGTAGTACAAAAAGCTTAGGTCCTTAACCACTTAACCTTATTGCTGAGATTAACCAACCAACCAAAACCCAAAGCTTTGTGGAAAGGTATTTGGCAGGTAAAACATTTGCACACACTGTGTTCATTTGATAAAATGTTTATAGGGTCAAATTTATGTGACACAGTATGTTGTCAGGGTACGTCCCTACAGGAACACAAGTCTTTCCCATGTATAGGCAGTTCAACTTGGGGCAGCATACTGTACTGATCTGACAGTGCTCTTTTTTTTTTTTTTTTTTTTTTTTTTTTGTCTTTTTGAGACAGGGTCTCAGTATGCAGTTCAGGCTGGCCTTGAGCTCACTTTTGTAGCCCAGGCTGGTCTCGAACTCACACCGATTCTCCTGCCTCAGCCTCCCGAGTGCTGGGATTACAGGCATGCGCCACCACGCCCGGCAAACAGTGCTCATTTAAAAGAGGAAACTAAGGGCTGGCAAGACAGCTCAGCGGACAAAGCACCTGCTTTGGCAAGTGCAGGGACCAGGTTCATCCCAGGTTTCACATGCCAAGTCAACCTTATCCCCAGGGTATGCTGAGCCTGTGATAGAATCTGGTCATGGTGGTGCTCACCTGTAAACCCTGCACTGGGGAGACAGAGAACAGGAGGATCACTGCAAGTTCAAGCTACATAGTGAGGCCATGTACCAAATACACAAATGAAAAAAAATAAATAAATAAGTAAAAATAATTAGGAAACAGATTTGAGTAAAATTCTTGGAGTTTTTGTCCTATTGTGTTTTTTGAAGCAGGGACTTACTATGTAGTACAGGCTGGCTTTTAACTTGTTTATGTAGCCCCAGCTGGTCTTGGACTTACAGCCATCCTTCTGCCTCTTGAGTGCTGGGATTATAGGTATACTCCAACATGCCTAAGCATCCAGTTTTGTCCTTAAATCAATCAGTATTTATTTTTGAAACTTAGAAAATATTAAGAAGTTAAAAGAGAAAGTAAAAATGGTTGGGGGAAAATATTTTTACAAAATATTTGAAAGAACTTTTGAGTTAAGTTTTTTATCTTTAAAGCAGAGAAAAGCAAAGATTGTCTCAAAAAATAAGACTTTCTTTGAAAAATTCATAAATTTTCTTTGAGCTCCTTACAGCTTACTGTTACAGAAATTTAGGCTTTTACTTTGTTTCAGTTTTGTCCCTTATTCCATTATTTTAAAGCACTTACTTAATTTTTGGGTCAGTTTCTTAAATTGGTCACAAAAATAGATTTTTATCTTCCCATAGGGGAACCTGGAATATCATAGATACTGTCATTGATAAGATATTTACAAGTTATACAACTTCAAAAAAATACTACTGTTTTGGCGGTATTTAATGCAGCTTGACAATCTTTGGTCTTAAAAAAAAATGAGCCTCCCAAAATTCCAAAAGATTCTTGAAGATGTGTCATTTATTCACAAAAACAGTACAGATATATCCCTAAGGTCCAGATAAAAGAATTCATACCAGCATCAATGAGAGTGCTACTGAGTAAAAGTAGACATTATTGACCAAAATTATGTAATCTTTTAGTTACAGGGGAGGCTCACTTTTGTTGTTGTTGTTTTGTCTTGTTTTGACACAGGGTCTTGTTATATACTTTCAACTGGCCTTCAACTCACTATGTAGCTCAGGCTGGCTTTGAACTTGTAGTTCTCCTACCTCAGCCCCTAAGGTCTGGGATTATAGGCTTGCAACACCGTGTCTAGTTTAAGGCTCACTTTAAAGAGATGAAATCTTTTCCATAAAAAGAGAGAACAATAGGGGGTTCTTTTTATTTACTTAACAATCCCTGCTATACGTTAGGTGCTGTTCTAAGTACCTACCTTATCTCACAGTTGTCATGACAGATCCATGAGTTATGCTATTAACATTTCCATTTTTCAGTTGTGGAAACTGGGGTTCAAAGAGAATGACTCCTGAGGTCACTCAGCCTTTAATAGCTGGTTAATTTGATCCTAGGCAGTCTGCCAGGCATGTGACTTACTGTGCCAGTTTAATTTTCTATATGTCATAGGCTATTCTGGCATGATTTATGCCTGTCAGATTACCCTGTCCTTTATAGCTCAGCAAAATAAAGATTTTGTTAAGTAGCAAGTCATCATGTGGTCTGATATCTTTATGATATGAGGGTAAGTCTGTGTTTTATGTTTTCTTCAGACATATTCAAGATTGTATAGTTTTTACCATGGGGCATTTGTAGCATGACCATTTAGCCTAGGTTTTTTAAATGTATAATTCAGATTGGAATTTCGGGGAAAAAAAAAAAAAAAGATATGGTTTTCCTGGGACCATGTACATGATAAGGACCTTCAGAGGGATCACACAAGTGACTATTCTTACCTCAGCTTTTATATGGCTGTTGCTTCCCTAACATTTTTTTGTCCCTTTAGGGGCAGAAAAAGTCTTAGATATAAATTGTAAGATATAAACTGTAAAGATAGTCTTAGGCTGAGGAGAAAGCTCAGTAGAATAAATGCTTGTCTGGCAAGCACAAGGTCCTGAGTTCAATCCCTGGTACCACAAAAAAAAAAAAGAAAGAAAGAAAGTCTTATAATTAACTTATAAATGTGTAACTCACAAAGTCTGTTTTCATAAATCATACAAGCCCATAACAGGCATATTGGTATAAGTTTCTGAGATTTTAAGATTTGTATTATAAATTATACTTATTTATCAGAGTAGTTATAAGAAAAGTACTCACCTCGGATACAAAGGGTCTGCATGCATACCCTGTTCAGTAACTAATAAAGACTCCAGATGGGCATAGTGGCACACACCTTTAATCCCAGCATTTGGGAGTTTGAAGCAGGAGGATTGTTGCAAGCTCAAGCCCAACCTGGGCTACAAAGTGAGCTCAAGGCCAATCTGAGCTGCACAGAGAGACCCTATCTCAAAAAGACCAAAGACAAAAAAAAGTTCCATATATCAAAGCTAGCTCATTAGATCAAAATTAGCCAGTTTAACATTTAATGCTTCCAGATTGCTTGGCACATCCTAAATAGAAATCTACAACATTGCCTGCTTTTCATTATACCTTGTTATACCTGTCCACTCCTAGAATCTTTAAATTTGGAAGTATGCAAATAGAAATGTACCATGTTTAAACTCAGTTTTTACCATTTGTTAAATTGGTCCCTTTTTCCTTAAAGAATGTCAAATATCATAGTAACTGGGTAGAGATTCTGATTCTCATGCTGTCAGCCACAGCTAAAGAGTAGCTGGTCTTGGGGAGGGGGCCACAACACTGGACTGGGTGACTGGACTATCATGGTATGTGAGGTGATGGATATAGGGAACCTACAGGACTCTGCCTCACCCTACTACTGCCCTTGGTCACCATGGCTTCTTACATTCCCTTACAAGTACATGTATAATTCTTATTCTGTTCCTAACACTATACTATGTCTGAAATTAAGGTTCAAAACCAAAAATCCAGAGTTGAAACACATAAGTTGAAGGAGTTTATATCATGCTGAGAACACAAGTAGCTGTGCTAGGAAACAGGATAAAACAAAGGGGCAGTGACAGTAGACAGTTAAATAAAGGATAGAAAGCCTACCCAAAGACAGATGTAGTTAGAATCATGAAAAGTATAGAATCTGGCATGGCCATACCAGGCACATTCCCAGCATGCAGTAGTGCCTAGGTGGGAACACACAGTTCTGGTGGGGGTATTAGATAGATCTCTTATTATTAATGGTGGTAGAGTTCTTAAAGATGTTTTGGTCTTCAACCACTGAAAGTAAATGTACTTCATACAGCCTTTCCTGTTCCAGATGACTTAGGAAAATTATTAAAAGCAAAGATGCCAAGCATTTGAAAAAATGCACAAAGGAAAAAAAGGCCAGCAAGGGAGGTCAGTGGACTAAGCACTTGTTTAGGCAAGCGCAGGGACTGGTGTTCCATCCCCATCTTGCATACCACACTGCCCTGACCCTGGGCATGATGAGCCAGCCACTGAATCCAGGCATGGTGGTACACACCTGCAATCCCAGTGCTGGGGAGGCTGGAAACAGGAAGATCACTATGAGACCAAGCTGCATAGTGAGACCCTCTACCAAACACATTAAAATAAATAAATAAATTAGAATGGACATTGTAGAGCCAGTCAAGTAGCTCAGCAGATTAAAGCACCTGCAAGCAGGCACAGGGGCAGGGGATTCAATCCCCATGGCCTCCTGTGCCATCCCCGTCCCTGGGGCACACTAAGACAGCAGTTGAGACTGGGCATGGTAGCACGTGCCTATAGTCCCAGCTCTTAGGAGGCTATAAACAGGCAGATAACTGCAAGTCCCATCTAGTAGTGAAACCCTGAACACTCTGTAGACCCTTCCCCCGACCACCCCAAAAAAAAAAAAAAGGTGTTGTAGTACTCCAAGAGGCTGGCTGGACAGTGTACTTAATCAATAGGGCCAGCAGTTTACAGATGTTTCTCCAAAAAGTTCAGGCAGCTCAGCAGCAATTCTGGTAACATCTACTTGTTATTCCTGAAACTTGAGCTAAGATCCTGGCTGGTCAGACTATTTAGGAAACTGTCCTGTATGTTTTATAGCACTTCTCAAGCATGCTACATCATAATCTTGCATCGCACATAAGGGATTTTTATTGGCCCTGTCTCAGGATGTATAACACAGCAGAGGAGTTTGTCCTCATTCATAGCAATACATAATTCAATAGTCTTATATAGTTCTCACCATAGTCCTATGAGGGAAAAGGTGGGGGCTGGGGGGATAGCTTATTGACACAAGTGCCTGCCTGGCAAGTACGAAGTCCTGAGTTCAATTCCTGATACTAAAAAAAAAAAAAAAAAAGTGAGGATAAAGGTGTTATTCCAATCTGAGGGATATGAAAATAGAAATTTGGTCAGATGACTAGTCTGATATCATGCAACCTATAAGAAGTGAAGTAATTCAAATGTACTAATTACCTGAATAGTGGAGGATTTACCCAGCTCATAGCGTTGAAGCTTTGAGCCACTCATTCTTCTACCACCCTTCTTGTTCCTAACTTAAATCTTGTCGCTTTGCATTCCTGAAGACCCCATAAAAGTTGAGTGTCTGTGCAAGCAGCACATCATGAAAGCACTTGGTAAAAACTGGAAGGTTGAGCATGTGAGAGGAGTTAGATTTCCTCTGTGTTGGTCCTTACATCCAAGGGGAGGAAGAAGCAGAGTCAAGAATCTGGTTCAGTGTTAAATGTGGTTTCTGAGCTGAGAGTGGCACCAGTCTGTAATCCCAGGGCTCTGGGAGATTGAGGCAGGGAGATTTTTAAGTTTAAGCCCACCTGGGCAACTTAGGGAGACACTGTCTCAAAATGACTGAATGGCTGTTGATCTGTCTAGGTATGTAGCTCAGTGATCGAGTACTCCGAAGTACCAAAGCAAAGCCCTTGGGGAAAGCCTGGACAAGAGCTGCGAGCAGCTGTGCTTACAGCAAAGTTTTAGGAGTGATGCTGAGCTGGGCAAGGTATCCCTCTGATGGGACATGCTGAAGCAGTGATGGCAGTTACCGCAAACGGGCCATCTCGGCCCATCTCAGTGGCAAACTTTGGGTAAAACAAGATGGTGAGAAATATAGTTTGAAGGAGTTTAGAAGTGTTTCTTGATTGACTAAATGAGTGTGTCTGAGTACTGAGCTCAAATCCTAGGGATCAGTTTTCTGTAGGCTTTCTTGAAGCCATGGCCATTATTTATAGCATTACGACCTAGGATCTACCTTCAGATACCTACAGAATAGTAAGGGGCACTTCTAAATTTTAGATTACATAGTTTGGGAATTTTATTTTGTTTTGTTTTTTCTATTTGTTTTAGCACTGGGGGTTGAATACACCTTCACACTGAGCTACATCCCTAGCCTTTTTGTATTTTTTGTTTTAAGATAGGGTCTTGGTAGATTGGTAAATCACAGTCTGGGCTCAAACTTGGAATCCACCCTCAGGCTCCCAGAGTGCTGGGATTACATGAATGCACTAGGCATATCATTTGTAAGGCTGATGCATAGGAGGAGATCATCCCCGCTTTATGGGGGTGGTGGAGGTGGAAGGGGAAGTGTGTATCAGGATGCGCAGTACCCCAACGGGCAGCATGGCAGGTGGAAGGGGTGAGGTTTTCTGATAGCCAGAACAGGGGCTCTCTGCAGTTACCTGGGACTTCAGGCTTGCAGGGCAGGTTATGGAAGATGATTGGTAGAAGAAAGTGAGGGTCTTGTTCCTTTGTATGCCAGGCCCCAGTTTCTGTGTCTGTATATCTCATTTCTGATGAAGTAAGGATTATTAAGACTAAAGGGGCTTTAGTCATTAAAAGCTGACTGATATTTTAGGAGCATAGGTTTGAAGGTAAAATACAAATTACCATATGACTAACAAGGAACATGAAGCAGCAGGCTCTTAATGAGGAAGAGCCCAGCTTTCAGAGTCCAGAGTGTCCATCCGTCTCAGGTGTCCTGACACAGCTATTGGTGATTTCTGTGTCTTTTTTCTCTGTAATGTGTCTGTTAAATACTTTTATTCCTTTTTTATCCTCTACTCAGTCCTTCCAAGCTTCCCACTTTTGTTTTATGATGTAGAAGTCCTGGGAAGTTGAACACTTTTGTAGTACAATGAAAATTAAGATATGCTTTACATTTTGAAAAATTATAACTTTATTGGAAAATGAACCCAATTAACATCAAACTCAGTTTTTATCTTTATTGTTTTTATATAACTCAAGCTTTTGGCTATAAATTATTTTGTGTTCTGTCCTCTTGACTCACAACCCTCCTACAAGGCTTGAGCCAAGCAGCACATGTATGCTTGGTAAACACTCTACCATAGCACTGCTGTCGCAGTCTTTCATTTTTAATTTTGAGATAGGGTCTCGCCAACCATCCACGCTGAGCTCCATCTACTCATCATTTTTTGATGGTTGTCTTTGTTTCATTGCAAGTTTTTTCTCTACGAGCACCAATGAAGAACCCTGTGCCAGAAAGGAAGTTGAGCACTGTTATCCTGGGGTCCAGTATAGGATTTGTTTCTTTTGCCAGAAAAAAGCCATTCTGTAATATTCTCAAAAATACATGAAGTGCAATTCCACTACTCAAGGGATTGCAGTAGTTTTTCTTTCCTACTTAAACCATTTTTTTTTAAATCTGTTTATTTATTTGTTACAGGATCTGGCTACACAGCTCAGACTTATAGTGATGCTTCTGTTTCAGCTTTCCCAGTGCTAGGATTACAGGTGTGTGCCACCACACCCTGTTTTGGCAGCTGGCACGTGGGTCCAGCACAGCATGTGGTACCAGGGATTGAACTGAGGTCTTTGTGCTTGCCAGGAAGGTGCTTAGACCACTGAGCTATCTCCTCATCCCCTTAAACTTCATTTAAATAAGTGTCTACTGTCTGGTAAGCATTATTCTAGTCACTAGGGGCACATCAATCCAACAAAAGTCTGTGCTCTTAGGTCTTGCTTTCTAGTGAGTGGTGACCAATAAGAGGCCCATGCAGTAGGAAAGGAAGTTTGTTAGGTAGATGTCTGGCTGGACCAGTCCCTTGGTAGTTGGCAAATGCAAAGGCCTGAGGCCTTTGTGGACCTGGGCCACTGCTTTTATAGGAGCTAGATTAGGTGAAGCATGGTTAGAATAAAGAAACTAGAAGAAGATAAGTCTGTAGGCAGTGAAGTTAAGAGGGTAGGCTTGCTACGCACTGTGTGCATCATTGTGCTTGCTATGGGAAGAATCAGAAGGCCTTGGCATAGAAATAAGACTCTTATTCTTATCCTCAAGCACCAGGGAGAAAGCCATGGCATCAGGAACCCTAAGATGGCCCAAATAAAGGATGAAAGTGTGCACCTTTCATGGCATCCTATGGGGTAGGCAGGGAACCACTCTCTTAGTGCCATCACATGTACAGCTGGCGCTTTATCTTCTTCATGGCTCCTCATGGGATGCGTATCTCAGTCTCATCTCAAGTCTCCACCTTGGGGTATGTTTTTTAGCTGTGCTAATAAATCAAAGGTAATTATAGGTTATCTCCCCCTCCCCTTTAAGGCAGAGTCTCACTGAGTTGCCCAGGCATTGATTGAACTTGCAGTCCTCCTGCCTGAGTAACTAGGGTTGCAGGTATTTGCTGCTTCAGTTGGGAGGTGGGAGATGGTTGAACCCAGTGTAGGAGGAAAGGGATGATTGCCTGGACTGGGAACTGGAGATAGCAATAATGGATTTATAGGTACATTGGCTGTCAAATAAGCAAGTTTGGGGTGCCTGTTATATCAGCTGGCAATATTCACTGGAAGTATGAGCCTGGAGGCCATCATGTGGACATGTTGTGCTGTATCCTGATGAACAAGAACTTCCCTGTTTCACCTGCTCAACAACTCTCATACTTAACATCTAGCACCCATGGCTTCCCTTGGTCAGAAACATGACCAACCATTCCTGAGGATCTCAGTGAATCTAACTCTTCACTTGGTCTCACTTGATTCTACCACCTCCTAGCGACAGCCATTTCTCTCAGGTGAGTCTATAGAGGTTCAAAATCCAGGGAGGCCTAGAGCTGACAGATGTGAGGCTGAACTGGAGCCCACAGAGTGCTTCTCTGCCTGATCTCCCCATCTCCCGGTGGAACCCCACTGCATTAGGCAGTCCAGACGGTGTCATGTGTCTGGGGCAGTGACCCAGCCATTTTCTGAGTGCCCCTTTTACAGAAGGAGTCACACAGTAGGTACAACACTTTCCATGCCTGGCCTAAAGCATATTTGGTTTGTCTCAAAACTTCAGGCTTACCAAACAGGTAGCTATCCATTACTCTGACGGTGTTAGGGCCTCTGTGTTTGGACTGTGACATGGCATGAGGGACTGGTTTCCATGGGGTTCCCTGAAAAGTCAGGCCCACATGAATGACCCAAGCAGTCCAAGCTGAAACAGCTTCAAGGACAAGCCCATTGTTTACCCAAGGAGTGCACACCTTTCTGTGGCACTGCCTAGCCAGCTCTGTTTTTAAACAATGCAAATAATTAAAATGCTGGTGTTGAGAAATTTATTTCCCACATCCTGGACTTCATATTTCGGCTAGAAAAGCAAATCTAATTTCTCTTCTGCATAATTTCTCTTTGTACAGTTGAGCAAGGATGCAGAGTACTAGGAGTTCAGGGTTAGCTGGCTAGTAGTGGCACATGCTTTTAATCCCAGCACTTTGAGAGGCTGAGGCAGAAAGATTGCAGATTTCATCCCTGTCTGGGCAACTCCATGACTTAGCAAGACCAGGTCTCAAAAAATTTTTAAAAATAGGGTTGGAGATGACGTGCAGGTTTTTTAGGAATGGGTATGGATTCCAGGCCCAGCTCTACTAAGTGCAGTATTTGTGTAACCTGGGGACAACCATCTGACTTCTCAAAGCCTCAGTTTCCTTCTCTGTAAAATGGGAACAAAAGGGTCTTTTGTTCAGAAAACTGAAGAATGAGGGCAGCCATATCAGGGTTCTTGGTGTGAGGAGGGACTCAGAATGCCAAACTCCTGCTCTTTTTCAGTGTTCTGTTGTTATATGTAGAGCTTGTCACTGTTGACCTCAGGCAGAAGAAAATGGGGTGACACTGGCACTCCAGAGCAGGTTCTTGTGCTGTGTCTCACTTATGACTGTGAAGTGTTAGACATAGTGAATGTGATCTGGATCTGGTGGATCTGTTAAATTCACATTATAATATCTTAACTTCCACCTGGCAATTGTGTGATTTTAAAGGAATAAATGACTTATTTGAAACTTGAGAGCAATAGCCCTGTTTTATTTTTGTATTTCTAATCTTTTGCAATTAGAACCAGTTGTCTTAAAGCAAAACAACAAAGGGACCTTAGATATTTGGGGAAAAATTCTTCACTTAAATGTTTGAGATGGTTGTACATATTGCTATTAAATTGAAATTCTTACAACCTTCTCTACCTACCTATTAAAATCTCATTTTTGTTTTGGAGTCCTATTATAACATTTTAAAGAACTGTTTGAAGTTTTAGAAGTACAATTTTTTAAAAGTGTTGAGTGAAAACATCTACAGTTAATTAGTTGCATCATAGGGAATAAGTAGTTGTCAGTGTCCTTCATTATTGATATTACACCTGCTTGCACTTTTGTTAACAGCACAATGGTTGTGTTTTAGGCTTAATCTACTAATCTGTGAGGAAGAAAGCTGAATAATTAACATTACTTGGTAAAATAACTTGTGGAACACTCTTTATCTTTTAATGTTGTATTTTATATTCAGATATTATTTATTGTAAATGCTGTCTAATTTGACACTACTCATGCACAGCAGGTGGGCTAATTGGTTTACTTGCTAATCGAAAGTCAAGTGAAGCCAAGCCTAGTGGCACACATCTGTAATTCTAGCACGTGGGAATCTGAGGCAGAGGATCCTGCCAGAGACCCCTAAGCCTGCTAGCACAGATCCTTCATCCTGCTGGCATAGACTTCCTAGCTTCCACCACTGACCTTTGGACCTTTCCTGCACTTTTTATATATGATTCTTGGGTGAAGAATCACATACAAGATGATTGGGTGATTCTTTATATTACTTTATAAGGATATAAAGTAACACTATAAAGTGTTGTCCTGTATTATATTGTTCACCTTGTAAAAACTCCACACTATGACAACCATTAAAACCCTAGTACTCTATTCATTTCCTGATACTCTTGCTCTATTCCCTTGTAATCTACGACATTTGTATCTCCTAAAAATCCTTGATCTTACCGTGTTTTCTGCTGGTAGTTCCCAATGAGATGTGAGTGCTGCTGCAAGGATAATAACTATTTTTAAAGATTTCTGTGTGCAAGCTGAGAATTAATGCAGTATTGCAGTCACATAGGGCTTCTTGGTTTCCATTTCTTAAACCTTATATGTTGTCCCTTTTTTTAAAAGGAAAAATATATACAATGTTCATCTCTCTAGCTATTTTATGATTTTTCTTATATCACAAATCTTATAAAATGAGGGATTTATCAGTTTCCTCCTTTCTCATCATTTCCTTCTTTCTCTCCTTTGGTCAGAAACCAGGAAGCAGAAAGGACTGTAACACTGCATGTGCCTTGATCTTAGAACCTGGTGCTTGCTAAGACATTAATCCTCACTGCCTGGTCTAGTTACCTACATAACAGCCTTTGCAGGCCTATTTTGTGCCAGGTAGGCTGTGGGATCATGCAGGGTTAGGTTTTTGTCTGCTTGTGCCTTTTAGAACCACATAGATACTGGCTGTTTTTTCTCTGAGCAAGGTGCTGATATCTACCCCTTCTTCCAGGTTGCTGTTTTGTTGCATTTGTGTTGATTTCTAATAGTCTATTTTAGATCAATCTTAATTTTACAAAATAAACAGGTCTGGTATTGTTCACATACGTCTTTCCCTCAGTTTTCCCTATTTAAAATGGTATGGTGTAACATTTGTTAGAAATCAGGAGCCAGTAGTGATACATTATTACTAACTAAAACCCTTAGTTTACCTTAGGATTCCCTCTTTATAGTGTTCTGTGTTTCAGCCACTGATCCTGTCTCCTATGTGTGTATGTTTTGCCTTTTTCAGGATATCAGACAGCTAGAATCATACAGTATGTAGGTTTTGCAGGCAGGTTCAATATGCATTTAGTTTTTCTTCATGCTTTCTTTTTCGAAACTTAATAGCTCTTTTAAAAAAAACTGGGGCCCGGCAGGATGGTTCAGTGATCTAAAGCACCTGCTTGGGAAAGCTTGGGCGGCTTCAGGGACCGCGGTTTGATCCCCAGCACCACATGCTGCACCAGCCCTGCCCTCAGGGCGGGCTAAGCCGGCCATAAAAATGAGTGAATAAACAAAGGTTCTGAAACAATAAATAAATAAATAAATAAAATTTAAAAAAAAAAAACTGAATAATATTCCATTGCATGGGTGTACCACAGTTTATCTATCCCTTCACTTGTTTGTCTTGTGTGGTTCTGGGAACTGAAGCCAGGCCCCTGTGCATGGTAGGCAAAACCTGTGCCACTGAGCCATACCAAGTCGACCCACTTACCTTTTAAAGGATGTCTGGGTTGCTTCCAGGTTTTGGCAGTATGAAAAAAGCTGTTACATATACAGATACTTCTTTGGACTCAAGTTTTCAAGACAGTTAGATAAATACAAGCACATTTGCTGGATTACATAGGAAATTGCCAAAGTATATTCCAAGGAGATTTCTTGAACTCATCACCAGCAGTGAGTGACAGTTCCTGTTGTTCCTTACCTTCATGAGTTTTTTTTTTTTTTTTTTTTTTTTTTTTTTTTTTTTTTTTTTTTTTTTTTTTTTTTTTTTTTTTTTTTTTTTTTTTTTTTTTTTTTTTTTTTTTTTTTTTTTTTGCGGGACTGGAGTTCAAACTCACGACCTTGCGCGCTTGCCAGGCAGGCACTTGTGCCACAGAGCTATCTCCCCAGCCCGCTTCATGAGGTTTTTGAAGTTGTCAGCTTTTTGGACTTTAACTGTTCTTCTAGTTGAGTGGTGGCATTTCATTGTTGCTTTAGTTTGCAGCACCCTAGTAACTGTGATATTGAACATCTTTCTGTGTGCTCATTTGCTACCTGTGTCACTATTTGTGTAAAGTGTCTGTTCAGATCTTCTACACCAGTGTTTCAAGGTCAGTGCTTCAGCTCTGATGTGTAATTTGTTTTTGCTTTGGGAAGTCATGGCTGACAGCATGCAGCATGGCTTTCCATCCTACCCCCTTACACGTGTTTTAGGAGCCACGGGGATGGGGCAACACTGACCTGTCACCTTGCTTCAAAGACTACACATCAGTATCTCTGCTGGACTGATTTGCATTGCTTAAAGCCAACTGAAGAAATAAGGAAAAGTCCTAGCCAGCTCTGTACAAATCAATACACAGAAATGGGGCCAGGTTCAGCCAAAATGGAGACGATTGTTCTTCTTTCAAGAAGAGTCATCCAAATGGTTCCCACAAGACTTTATTCTTCAGTGTTGTGTTGGTGTTTAGTCACTTTCCCACAACTTAAAGGAGAGTCTCATGGTTTCAATACACGGTCAACCAGCTACAAGGGAGAAACTACATCATGAAGGAAAACTGTCCTGCCCATGGCAGCTAGGAAGCACAAGAGGGAAAGGAATAGCTGGGGATAAGAATATACATTTCCAACTCAGTAACTCTTGCCTTTTGAGTAAGCTCATTCCTTTTCCCAGTATTTATTGTATCCTTCAGATTCCATTTTCTCTTCTAGGTTCTCACACTAAGGAGACAATATGATGTTTGCACATGCAGGTCTGATTTATTTCACTTAAGAGTATGTTCTCTTGGACTAGGGAGATAGCTCAGTAGAATAAGCACTTGCCTGCCAAGTGCAGGGTTCTGAGTTCAATCCCCGGTACCACAAAAAAAAATATGTTCTCTAGCTGCATCCATGTACCAACAAAAAACTCAAATTCATCCCATTTTATAGCTGAATAATAGTACATTGTATAAAAATACCACATCTTTATTCATTCTTCAGTTGATGATCAATATTCAAAAAGAACTACTGAGTTGAGAGGAAAGATAGGACAGGGAGTGGCAGAAAGGAATATATCTATGTATGTAAGCAGAATGGTTTGGGCAACTGTACTGTGTATTTCCACTGGTCTATGGAAAGGAACAGATTATAATTTGTTTTTTTCTCCTTTTTCAATTGTTTGTACTTTTTCTCTTAATTTTTTGTACACTTTTTTCCTCTAACCTTACATGCATGTATCTGGTAATATAAATAACTTTGGAAGACAATAGTATATATTATAAGAAATACTGTGAAATTCGTATTACTTTGTTAAGTGAAATTCTGTTATCACTTGTAACTTTTCTATTTTAATACTAGTTTGTACGCTCTTAGAAAAAAAAAAAAAACTTTACAGGTCACACCCTTAGGGCACATCTCTAACCAGGGCCCAGCTCCTAAGAGCTCTTGCCACATTCTCAGTGTGAAGAGGAGCCAGTGGATGACTCCACTGATGAGTACAGTGCCCCTATGACTCAGTCACCCTCCAGTGCATGGGACATTTTAGACCTAAACTGTTCACAGTGGGCTGTTTTGGATCTTCTACTAACCCTATGAACTTTAGAATCAAATTTCGGTGCACACAAAATAATTTGCTGGAAAGTTGATTGCTGTTATAAAGATCAAAGTTGGGTGACAGTATTAAAGTTTCTCTGTCCATAAGCATAGGATTTCTGTAGGTTTATTTAGATCTTCTTTGAATTCATTCATTAATTTTGTCATTATCTGCAAATAGATTTTGTTAGATTTATTCCTAAGTACTTCAGTTTTCTTTTAATAAAAGTAGTACTGTTTTAAACTTCAAATTATAGCCAGGCATGGCAGCACATACCAGTACTCAGGAGGCAGATGCAAGAGGATTGCTATAAGTTCAAAGCCAGCCTAGTCTACGTACTAAATTCAGTGCTAAGATACATAACAAGGCCCTGTCTCAAAAAATAAATAAATAAATAAAAATATATATTTATATAGTTTATTGTTAATATGGAAGCTTGTATATTAGCCATGTATCCTAGAACTTTGCTGTAATCACTTATATCTAGGAGTATACTTAGTTCTTTGGAATTTCCACAACAACAGCCATATTATCTGTGACCATCAATCTTTTTCTTACTTTTTTCCAACCTGTATGCCTTTGTCTTCTCCATTTGGTAGCATAAGTTAGGGCTTTCAATGCAGTGATGAAGGAGAATGGTGAGAGGAGACACTTTGCATCATTCTCAATCTGACGAGGAACAACTTTCCCACCACTAAGTATGATGTCATTTGCAAGTGTCAATAGATATTGTCTATGCAATTGGAAAAGTTTCCCTTTACTCCTAGTTTGATAAGAATTTTTTGATGAATTGGTGTTGGATTTTATCAAATACTTCATTTCTTCCTGTTAATATGACTTTTTTTTCTTTAGCCTATTAATATGGATTACATTAATTGATTTTCACATGTGGAATCAGGTTTGTGTACATGGAAATAAACTTGGTCATGGTGTTTAATTCTTTTTATATATGGTTAGATTCAACCTGCTGATATGTGTTCAGTGTGTGTCTGTATGTTTTACTGGGGACTGAACTGAAGGCCTTGAACATATTAGGCAAGTTCTCTACCCCTGAGTTACATCCCCAGCTTTTTTTGATGATTTTTGCCTTTTGTTCAGGAGAGAGATTACTCTGTAATTTTTTTTCATATCTTTATTCAGTGTTAGAATAGTGCTTTCTTCATAAATGTTCCATCTGCTTTTATCTTCTGAAAGAAATTACAAACATTTTGTATCATTTCTTAAATGTTTGCTAAAATTTACTGAT
>PVJA010004974.1:0-18676 GCA_004027025.1 Myocastor coypus | reverse complement strand
TGTTTATTCACTCATTTTTATTTATTTATTTATTTATTTATTTATTTATTTATTCTTGTTGCAGAACCTTTGTTTGTTTATTCACTCATTTTCATGGCCGGCTCAGCCCGCCCAGAGGGCTGGCGCAGCATGTGGTGCCAGGGATCGAACCGCGGTCCCTGAAGCCGCCCAAGCTTTCCCAAGCAGGCGCTTTAGACCACTGAGCCGTCCCGCCGGGCCCCGAACTTGGCTTTATATTTCATTAAACTTTCTCTTTTTTTGGTTTTGTTGTTTGTTTGTTTTGCTTTGTTTTGTTTTGTTTTGTTTTGTAGTACCAAGGATCAAACTTGGGACCTTGTGCTTGCTAGGCAGGCACTTATGCAACTGAGCTATCTTCCCAGCTGTCTGCTTTCATTCACTGATTTTTTTTTTTTTTTTTTGCTCTAATTTGTATTCTCTTCTGCTTGATCATATTGCCCTTCTCTAATTTCATAAGGAAGAATCTTAGTTTGTTAATTTTATCACATCCTATAAATTTGGAATATACATATATATTATTTATTATGTGTTTGTTTTGTGTTTGGTACAGAGTCTACAGGGCCTTGCTCAGTAGATCAGACTCAGTGATTCTGCTGTTTTCAGCTTCTGAGGAACTACGATTGCAGGTGTGCCACCATACCCCCACCACACCCTAAGTCTGGTTGACCCTAAAGCCAGGGTTTTTGTTCTGAGCTACAGTCCTTTTTTTTTTTTTTTTCATAGACAGGGACTTAGCAAGACTATGCTCAAACTTGTGATCTCCCTGCCTCAGTCTCAGAATGCTGGTGTAGAAGTAGCCATACCAACCTACTTCCAACATTTTTTTGCTTCATTCTTTCTTTCTTCTGGGTTTCCCATTATAAGAATGATACACATTTTGTAATTGTTTTGCAGTTCTGGAATATTCTGTTCCATTTTTTATTCTTTTTCTTTGCTTTTCCATTTGGTAAGTTTCTAATTCAAATATCCTCACTAATTCTTTCCTTGGCTGTGTCTACTCTTCTACACAGCTAACCAACTAAAGACATTCTTCTTTACTGTTAGTCTTTTTGGTTTCTGACATTTCCTGTTGATCCTTTACTAGAGTTCAGTCTTTGTCTACATTATCTATTTTTCCTTGTTTTGTTTTTGTTTTTTGTTTTCATGGTATAGGGGATTGAGCGCAGAGCCTCATGCATGCTAGGCAAGCACTATATTGCTGAGCTACTTTCCAATCCTACCATCTGTCCCTACACCATGTCTGCTTTTTCCAGTAGGATTTTTAGCATATAACAGTTGTTTCAAGTTCTCAGTTTTATAATTCTAAAATCTCTGCTATATCCAAATCTGTTTCTGTTTGAGTCCAGGAGTTCAAGGCCAGCATAAGCAATGCAAACTATGTCATAATATAGTCCAGCTAAATAAACCAAGAAACAACTCCTCTTTGTCGTTTCATCATAGAGTTAAGCTCACAGGGTGAAGATTCTGCCCTGAAAAACACAGAATTAAGAGTTTACTGTGAGAAGAAACCAGTGTGGGAGCCACAACTAGTAGAAACTCTTAAACAGGAATGGATAAAGTGATATAGAGGAGCCCAAATTAAAAATTGTGAATTCTCAAGGGCTTCTTCTTGGAAGATTTCCCAAACCGAATGAGTGGTGGCACTCCTGTGATCCCAGCAGCTGGCTGGGATCTGTTTCTGATGTTGGCTTTGTCTCTTTCCATTCTTTTTTTTTCTTTTTTTTTTTTCTTGCATGCCTCTAATAATTTTGTTGAAAGTTAGATGTGATATATTGGGTAATAGGAAGTGTCACAAGCAGTGACAGTGTGAGAGTTTATGTTTATCCAGCTGGGAGTTAGGATGCATTCATGTTTGGATGCAGCTATAACTGTGTCAAGAGGCTTCAGTTTTCCTCTGTCCTTGTTTATGTCATCCCTGTTGTCTGTGGTTCCTCTAGAAAATTACTGGGATAGTCTGAGTCTTGCAGTTCTCCCAGTTGTAAGTCACTATTACTATTCTGAGGTCCTGTTGATGGTTGATATGGTGATAAAACAGGGGAAGGGAAGTTTCATTCCATTATCTGAAATCTTTGCTTTTAGTTTTATGGGAGGCCCAGAGTACACAGCAGATGACCTGTAGAGCAATTTCTTAGCCTGCTTTTTCTTCCCCTTGGGAAAAGAGGCTTGAGGGGTCTGGAGTTAGCTAATTGCTCTTCCCCTTCAGATAAAGCTTCCTTAAAGCAGTGCCATTAAGGGCTGACCACCTCCTGAAAGGAACACTAGGTTTATTTGATTTGGTCATTTTCCCCTCCCTGTCAGCCCGAAGCTGAAGGGAGATTTTTTCAAGTCTTCACAATAAGAGCTCCTAGAGAGAAACGTAGGAAAGAGGAATCTCCTCTTTATTTTGTTTTGTTGTTTTGTTGTTTGAGATAGACTCTCTATTCAGTAGCTTTGAACTCACTGGGTATTTATAGCCCAGGCTGACCTGAACTCCCAGCAGTTCTCACACCTCAGCCTGCCAGCTGCTGGGATCACAGGAGTGCCACCACTCATCCGATTTGGGAACCTTCCAAGAAGAAACCCTTGAGAATTCACAATTTTTAATTTGGGCTCCGCTATATCACTTTATCCATTCCTGTTTAAGAGTTTCTACTAGTTGTGGCTCCCACAGTGGTTTCTTCTCACAGTAAACTCTTAATTCTGTGTTTTTCAGGGCAGAATCTTCACCCTGTGAGCTTAACTCTATGATGAATCTACAAAGAGGAGTTGTTTCTTGGTTTATTTAGCTGGACTGTATGGGGTTTTATGACATAGTTTGTACTGCTTATGCTGGTCTTGAACTCCTGGACTCAAGCAGTACTGCCTCTGCCTCCTGCTGGGTCTACAGGTGCAAGCCACCACAGCCAGCTTTTAGCTGGAATTTTATTATTTAGCTTGTTTCTTTTTGTAAGAGCAGAAACCAAAAATGCCCATGCAATAACCAACAGTGGCCAGGTATGCATGTTCTCTAATGGATCCATCCTGATAAAACTTATAGTGGAGGAGAAAGGTTAGTAAGGTTAGTAGCCTGCTGTGTTGCTTATTCTGTTTAACATTGTAAAAGGCAGTGAGTTTGAGGAAAGTCCAATTTACTCTCTAAGCGTTCTCTAAATTTACTGTCTTACATATTAGGAGGTTGATGTTCTTCCTTTGGGGACCCTGGGAATGTTGGAAGAAAATTAGTAATGCTGAATTAAGGAGCAATTGGCACTTGGCATTCTGCTTTTAGAAAGAGCACTCCCTTACCTCCTGTTTCTTTTTTTAAAAAACTGTATTATTACTGTGGACTTCTGCACTTGTAGGTACTTGTGATTTGAAATTTACTTACTACCCTTTGTTCTGTGCTTTTTAAGGATTACTCTGAAACACTTGAGTATACAAAGTGTAAGGTACAAAGAAAGAAACATGGTGACTGATTAAAAGTTGGACAACTTAGTGTGTGGACTTTATTTTCTGAAAATAAGTACTTACCAGAGAATGGCATTATGGAGCATGCAGGACCCATTCTGGTGGGGTGATCACTGGACACATATGCTGCCTATGTGTGGATTTGTGTACATTAGTAGCAAGTACTTCTGTATAGAGTATTGGGAAGCCTAGGAACTAGGTGGTGTTTGTAGGTGAGAATACCAAGGCTTTGTGAAATTATACCAGAAGAAACTGAATGACTCCCCAGTTGTGCACAGGTACTAAGAAGCCCAACACCATCACCTCTTTCTGCAGATGCTCTGTCCTTTACTCATTCTTGTCCCTGGAGTTTTTTGTGGGTGCCAATGGTCAGAGCACCCACACACTTTCTGATGTATCTGATTGTTCTGTCTTCACAGTATCCAGCTCTTCTACAGCCTCCTCAAACAGTACCTCCTTAGTCATCTTCCTAAAAGATTTTTTTTCCATTTCTGAGAGACTTCTGATCTAATTAAGTTCTTACACAGGCATATTACTATTCCATCATTTATTCATAGGTAAACAAATACAATAGCTAGCCTAAAGAGTCTTGGTCTGGTCAAATATGACAGTGTGAGCACCACAATCATGCAGGATAGTAAATAAATCACAAATGACTGAAGCATCTGAGAACGCAGGAATCCACAGAATCCATAGCAATAATAGTTTTAACAAAGAAATAGGAGACAAGGGAGTGCTCTTGCTAAAAGTAGAATACCAGGGGCCAGGGAGATAGCTCCATGGCACAAGTGCCTGCCTGGCAAGTGCACGGTCATGAGTTTGAACCCTGGTCCCACCAAAAAAAAAAAAAAAAAAAAAAAAAAAGACTTCTTTGAAAGCAGAATACCAGATGACAATTACTAGATGAGGAAGGAGTGGTAGAGTTGGAAAAAAAAAAAAATACACACCATTCTGTTATGATCACATTAAAGACTGGCTAGGGCAAAAAAATCATTAATGAATGCAAATTGAAGGTACAGATATTAAACGAGTAACAAGGCATTTGCATAGCCTGGAAATCAGGCTGATTGCTTGTTAGTAGCAACAGAAAAAATATCAACTAAACAGTACAGAAAATACTTTCATTAGACAACCAAATTTACACAAAAATCAGAGAAAAATAAACACTATGCATCCACATTTACTATTCAATATATATACAAAGTAACTTAGATATCAAGAGATTTTGCTAAGAATGCATAACTTGAATCCAGTCAGGAAGATTTGGTATTTCAAAGTTAAGATCGCTCACTGCTGACTATTCCCCCACATTTCATGTTTCTGATACAGATTTACCCTCAACCCAGTTTTTTACTGCAATAGTGAATAAAGTGATTTTGTTCTGCTGATGAAACCAGTGTTGACTGATAGAGGTAAGAGAGAAAAGAAGTGTGTTGGTGGGGAAAATAAGTAAGGGCTCTTCTTATTAAATATTAAGTTCTCTGACAACCTCATTCTTGAAAATAATCAATATAGTGGAAGACCTGACCTGAAAGTGAAAAGTCCTCTGAATAAAACAGTTGCAGCCTTGCACTCAAAACTTTGATTTTTGTCACATTAAAGATCAGAAATTCCTGCAAGCTCACTCCCTTGTCTCCTTTTTTGTTGTTGTTGTTGTTAAAATCTATTGCTATGGATTCTGTGAATTCCTGCATTCTCAGCGATTTATTTACTATCCTGCATGATTATGGTGCTCACACTGTCATATTTGACCAGACCAAGTCTCTTTAGGCTAGCTATTGTATTTGTTTACCTATGAAAGCAATGATAGAATAGTGATGTACCTGTGTAAGAACTTACTTAGAACTGTAGTTGACAAAGCAAGAATGAGTGAGACTACTGAAGGAATGCCCAATGGGTGTTTTGGTATCTTCTGGTCCTGTACATTGCTTTCTTATGCAGCCTGACCAGGAGCCTTCCTGACCAAGAGGGCTCCTTGACCACACCTGGGGATGGAGAGCCACCCTTGGAGGCCTCAGAGCCTTTCCATTGTGTTCATGTGTTGATGGTTACTAAGCTACCTCTAGGTGAACTCAGTGCAGGGGACTTGAATCAGCAGAATGTGTACCTGGTCATGTGATATAACGTGTACTTTGCTTTTATTTCCATTATAGTTTCTTCTCATTTGATATTTGGAAAATTCTGTCCTTTTTCCAGTGACATTTTTGTTGCATTTCACTGTGATCTACATGGTATAACTGGAGACCAGTAATAGGTTGGCTTCCACCCAGTAGTTTTATCATCCAGTTCCACTTGTAGTAACACATAGGAAGTGGCTTCTGACTTGGTTGTAGTTTATGCTCTCTGGAAATAAGTGTTTTGGGATGATCTGTGACCAGATATAAATGGAGAAAATCCTTCAAGTGCCTATATGTTCTGTGCGGCTCCAAAACTTTCAGTTTCCTTCTGAATGACCTACATTTCTCCTGTGCATTAGTAAACAACTGTCTAGTTAAAAATGCATTTAGTAGTCCCGTGTGGTTTAGTGGTGGATCATTTGCCTAACATATGCCAGGCCCTGGTTCCATCCCCAACACCAAAAGGGGGTGGGGAGCCCAGTGACCCCTTCATGCCAATAATATTCCTTAAGTTTTGTTAACATTTTAAGTCCAGACTGCCTGTTAGCCAAATGAATATCCTATATAGTATTCTTCAAATTCATGATGTTGAAATATGGATATGTTTAATTTCTTTGATCTGGGGTATAACTGAGTGATATGCTGGTTATCTAGCACACCTGAAACCCGGAGTTCAACTTCCGACACAATGAAAAATGTTTGAAATAATAAATTCTTTTCATTGTCACTTCACTTGTTCAGACTGAGTCATATCACTTTAATTGCTGTGAATTTCTTCCCAAAATATTAGCTCCACACTTGAAGGGGAGAAAGGGAGGGATTGGTACAGTGCACAGGGTAATGTGGCTCCCTGTTGGGGCATGCACTTAACTCTGCTCCTTTTGAATGTGGGCTGTGCCTTCTCAGCTCCACCCTTGAGAGTTTCAAGGGTTTTTTTCTCTTCTCAAATGTAATGTATAGAAAAGATGGATTATAAGACTAAATAAACCAAGAGGTGCGGCATGAAGTAATACTTGTTTAATTTAAAGTTAAACTTGTGCAGATTGAACAAAAACATAGTTTTCATATTTTGTTTCAAGATTCGCTTTCGCAGCTTGTATAATCTCAGCAAAGGTGAGCTCTGATCCTTTTTATGACTGAGGACTCAGTAGCTGCTGCTGTGGGGCCGCCTCTGGAATTCTGTGAACAGTGAGGGACAAGAATAACAAGGTCAAGGGTTCCTTTCCTGCTGCAGTGAATGGGCTGTTTCACTGAGCCTTGGCCTGCGGCAGCAGAAACCCCAGGAGGAGTTCCCAGTCTGAGGAGCTGTGTGCCGTGGGCTGGGCTGCAGAGACCGGAGCACCGAGTTTAATGTGTCCACATCCACAGGCGTGTCCACACCACCAGCACACTGGGCACTTCTCAGAGATTACTGTCGTTGGGGTTGTGGAAGCAAAATTCATGAAAAGGACATAGTATGAGAAACAAGTGGGATTGCCTTCCTTCCAGCCTGAATTGCTCTGATGATTTAAGCCCAATCATTATAGATACTTTGCTCTAAGTAGATCTGACTTGCCAAAAATACACTGCTTAATTTTCAAAGAATCGAAGTGGGTTTTGTTTTCCATTTTCAGTGAGAAATTGTTTAGGGGGTTAAATATGAATGTAATTAACAGTATTTCAGTATCTGAAATGACTAAATGCTAACTATATAACATAATTAATGTCATCATATTCTTGGCCATGTGAAGATTTGTTTTGTGAAGAATTCCTGTTGGTTTTTGTGTTTGGTACTAAAGATTGAACCCTTCACACTGAGCCATAACTCCAGTTTTTTTTGTTGTTGTTGTTGTTTTGTTTTTTAATTTCATGATAGGGTCTTATAAGTTGCCCAGGCAAGACTCAAACTTGGGATCCTCTTCCTTAGCTTTCCAACATGCTGGAATTTAACATGTGCTACCAGGCTCAGCTTGTGTTGTTTTGTTTTGTTTCATGCTGAGTTTTTGTCAGCATGCTTAAGGAGGTAGAGTGGGAGACTTGTGAATTTGGGGAGTGATGCCTTAAGTGAAGGGGATGGCTGTGCTCTGGTCCTAGCGATGTAGCAGGCTGTCCTGTTAGGCTCTAGGACATTTCACTATACCTCACCAAGTTATGTATCGACAGGAGATTTTCTGTCCCCATCACGCAGAGGGTTTAGTTACACCATTCATGAGTGCTTCAGCTTGTCACCGAGGAGACACTTTATCAGAAACACCTTGGGGAAAATGGGGGAGGGACCTACTTCATTTGCATGTGGAAAGATCTGTGCCAATTATGAAGGACACATCAGGACTCCACAGAGATGAGACAGGCTTGCTCCAGGTGTGGAGTCCATGGGGTTGGAAAGACGGCCTCCTAAGGGGTCCAGCTCATGGGGTTTGTGCATGGATGTGAAGAGACCCTGACCCTATACTGATGAACAGACTTGGGTGAGTGTATGTGCTGATGCCATATGTCATTCCCACATGTCTCATTCATGGGCAGGAAGGTAGACTGAGCCTGGGAAAGGCCAACACCATTGTTGCCCAAGGAAGCAGGGTGAGTAAGGGGCATGTCCTGCCCTAGAGGCGCCCACACAGTGACACCCTGTGCACTGCAAATGAGCCTCACCAGGGATGTGACACATAGGTGAGAGGTTCTTTCCACCCCGTGACTGGCTGGCTGGCAGCCACAGCTAGGGTTAGAGGATATGGGCAGCTGATGAGGTCACTTGTGCATGTGTCAGATGTGAGGTGCCTCACGAGGTGGATGTGCTGATGAAGGTTGGATTTCTAAGTAGGAAGTTGAGGGAAAGAGTAGGTTGATGGTCTGAAGAGTCAGCTGTCTTCCAATTTTCCTAGGACAGGCCATACTGGAGTCATCTGTATAACAGCATGACAGCTGAGGACATGGTCTGCACACTGTTCTTTCTCTCTCCCTACATTATACCAGTCTTGGGTGGGGGGCGAATCTCCCTGTGCAGTTAAGACTGGCCTCTCTGCAGTGTGCCTGCCTTAGCTGCCTAAGTTCTAGGGTGACTTTTACCAGTCTTACTGTTCATCCTTCTTTTTAGATCTCCAGAATTCCTTTTTCTCTGGCCACCAAGTGGCAGGGTGATCCACTGGCACCCTCTGGTGTTGCTTGCTGTGAGTGATTCCACACAATTCTCTGTATTTCCCTGGTCTCTTAAGATGCCAGTCCCCTTCTCAGAGAAAGTGTGGCACCAACTACAAAAGAGATGAGCTCTATGCCCAAATGATCTTACTACCACTTCCTGACTTGAGGCTCTTTGTCCTGAAATATTCTCTTCTATCTCATATGACTGCCCCATTTCAGAGAAGTGGTGTCACCCCAGGAAATCCAAGGCAGAACACTACCTCTGCTGCAGTTTTCCTTGGTATTAATGTGTCCCAGAGCACTTCAACAGCTAAAATGAGAGAAAAAAAAAAAAAAAAATAGCCAAATAGCCATTTTCTCTTAGAGTTGGCAAATAATCAGATTACTCTAGGGAATAGATAAAAATAAATCACTTGTTCCTATAGTTAGTTATATGATGACTAAGGAATCTTTGGTAGGAATATTTCAAAATTAAATCAGCTATGTAGAACCTGATTTAGGGAACAAGTAAGGAGAGGGAACAGTGAATCTAAAGACAGAACGGCTGAGGTTGTGGAGTAAGTTTACTCTCAGCTATTGCTGCTGGGACCTGTCCCCAGGGACCTAGTCCCATTCCTGATGTGTCTCAGCGCAGTGGTGTCCTGCATCTCCTTCCACTATTTGCTTCCTTCCTGTCTTTGCAAACCTGCTGCCATAACTTCCCTAACATGTTTGATTTTGCCCACAGGCCATGTCCTCATAGAGATTTCAAGCATCCACAAGAAACTCAACGAGACCCTTGATGAAAATGTATGTGGATGCTTTTTATATTTGCAAAAATTTTGCTTCATTTTTTAATTTTGCCAAAGCCTCAAACCTGGTGTGATTTTTTTACTTCCTCTTCTGAACAGTTCAAAAAATTCCATAAGGAGATCATCCATGAGCTGGAGAAGAAAACAGAACTTGACGTAAAGTATATGAATGTGAGTGCACAGCTTCCCTCCACCCTGCCCTATGAGCCAGACTTCTGAGCTGGAAGAGAAGTTTCCCCATGCTTTAGTCCACAAAAGCAATGGGGATGAAATATGGTATTGATATAAACTTGGATGTGTAGAAACAAGTCCCTTTGGGCCGAGTGGGCCTATTTTTGCTACTACTTGGGGTCTGTATTAAAAGACACAGAAATAGATGTTGCAGAAAAATGTGTTGCTCATGAGAGCACTGTTTTCAGAGCACGTGGCTATATGACAGGACATCCACGCCTGTGTTCTGTGGCCTGTACATTCACAAACCAGTACTTCAGGACTCAAGTCACACCTGCACCAACTAGGGCCTCTTGCCTCCAGCTCCACCATCCATTCTGCGATTCTCCAACTCTGTCTACATCGAGCCTGCCAGTGAGGTACTGGGCTCTTTTCATCTTCCTCTTCTGCCATAGAATGCTTAGTGTTGTGTCTATGTGCTGTGCACATTACCTGCTTTTGAAGCCTTCCTGGAACCCCATGCATAACATAGATCTCTTTTTTTTTTTTCCTTTTTTTTTGTGGAATGAGGTTTGGAACTCAGGCCCTTGTGCTTGCCAGGCAGGTGCTTACTCTACTGAGTTATCTCCCCAGCCTGACAGACATCTTTAGTATCCTCATTTTACAGATTAGAGGGGAAACATGAATTTAAGTAATTGCTGAAATTAAACAATCGGAACTGTAACCCAGGTCTGTTACAGATGCTTTGATCTTAAACATTCTGCTATATACTAGGAAACATCCCCCTTCAAAATGTAAGCAGTTGCTCTTGATCGTGCCATCTCTTAAAATTTAAGTCATAAAACAATCAGAAACATGTGATCTAATATTATTTATTCATCAAAATATTTATTACCCAGTGTCCAAAAGCCATTGAAGGGGGCCCGGCAGGATGGCTCAGTGGTCTAAAGCGCCTGCTTGGGGAAGCTTGGGCGGCTTCAAGGACCGCGGTTCGATCCCCGGCACCACATGCTGCGCCAGCCCTGCCCTTGGGGAGGGCTGAGCCGGCCATGAAAATGAGTGAATAAACAAACAAAGGTTCTGAAACAATAAATAAATAAATAAAAATTTTTTTAAAAAAGCCATTGAAGAAAGAAGGAATACAAGACACTACTGTCCTCAGAAGACTGTTGTTCTGGTCCAGGGTCTCCACTATGAGCAGGGACTTTAGAACCAACAGCTCTGTCATTTTCCAGTTGAATGGAGGAGGGTGCGTAAGGTGTGAGTGTAAGGGCCCCCAGCAGGATAGGGACATCTGGGAAGTGAGTGTGAGGACCACAGTCCCACATACAGTGGAATCGTGAGCAGAAGTGACTACATGGGTGGTGCTGCAATAAAGTAAGCACAACATTGAATTTACAGGCAACTCTAAAGAGATACCAAGCAGAACACAGGAGCAAATTAGATTCTTTGGAGAAGTCTCAAGCTGAATTGAAGAAGATCAGAAGGAAAAGTCAAGGAGGACGGAATGCACTCAAATACGAACACAAAGAAATTGAGGTGAATTTCTTGGCAATATTCCCTTTTATCTTATTGTTGGTCATGGAACAATTTAATAAGCTTACCTCCCTCAGTCAATCTGTACTTTATCTACTTGCTGTTGCACTGGTGCTCAGAGTAGAAGTAAGCACTGACTCAGAAAGAGCAGAAGGTTTCTGAGTGTTCTGCAATTAACACAACTCATCTGTGGTCTCTTAAAAACTGTGGCCTTTCCTCCTGGGTCAGGGAGAAGGAGGCATCATGCCTAGTGGTACTGTCCCCATTTTATTTACAGTGGGGAAAAGGAGGCTTAGATTATATCCTGTGGTTGACGTTTGGAGCAGGCATTTCAACCTGGTACTGTCTGGTTCTAAAATCCACCATGTTGTCCAGTAGAACAAGATCATTTTGGGTTATAAGGATGTCAGTTGCCCACAATGTAAAGCCTGTGGCACCTTCTCTCCAAGGGTGAGTCAGGGATCTTAATAATGACAGTGATATCTGCTTGGGTCAGGTTACAGCTTTGTCTAATATTTATCTGTGTTTAGTGTTTACTCCATTATCAAAATAAGCCAAGTGTAAAAATGGCAGAAGGTAAATGTCAGGCCATATAGCTATCAGATGCCCATGTCAGATTTGTCTCTGTGTTATTTTCCTAGTATGTAGAGACCGTCACTTCTCGCCAAAGTGAAATACAGAAATTCATTGCAGATGGCTGCAAAGAAGCTCTGCTTGAAGAGAAAAGACGCTTCTGCTTTCTTGTGGACAAACACTGTAGCTTTGCAAATCACATACACCATTATCACTTACAGGTGAGTGCAACAGAATCCATATTTTAAATCTTTTATTTAAAAAATGCTCAGTCCAGTGAGACTGGGAAGGTAGCTCAGCAGACTAAGCTTCTTTTTAGGCAAGCACAGGGACAGGGGTTCAATTCCCAGTACTGCATACTGTGCTAGCCCTGCCCCTGGGTGCACTGTGCCGGCCACAGAGACCAAGTATGGTGGCACATGTCTGTAATCCCAGCACTGGGGAGGCTGAAAACAGGTAAATCAGTATGAGTCTGATCTGCATAGTGAGACCTTATACCAATACACTAAAAAAAAAAAAAGCTCAGAAATTGAGAAATGGTACCTTTTACCTTTTCTCACCTGAGTCAGATTTCTGTAAAATGATTTGTTGTGGGCATCAGTGTGTCTTAACAGGGCCAGTTCCTGGGTGTTCTGTGCATATCTAGAGAGCAAGCGGGATGTCACTGGCAGCTCTGCTGCAGGCCACAGCCCCAACAGGACATTTGGTCCTTTGCTTTTCAGGTTGTTCATTCATGCTTCCCTCAGCTGACTGGCTTAGTTCCCTCCTCTTGACACAGGGAGCTATGAGCATAGAGCCCAAGAGCTGTGAAGCAACAAGTGTTAAATTCCTTTTTTAAAAAAATGTATGGATTCTCCTGGGCCTGTATACGAATCCAAAACTAGCACTAACTGAGACCAAATAGTTAGTGTTGCTTCTAGTAAGGTAATTCAGAGAATCTTCTCCAACATCTTGCAAAGAAGCTTTGCAAGGATGTGAACTTATGTCCCTCTCTTTTTCAGGAGAAAAAGACTTGGTCTTATATATGCATGCATGTTATATATTCTACAAAGGTTTTGCAACCTTAAGGAATATTTAGCTACTTAATATAAAATACTTAAGATCTAAAATTGTTATATGAAAGTAAAAGTGATTGTATTATCTTTTTTTTTTTTTTTTGGCAGGACCAGGGTTCAAACTCACGACCTTGCACTTGCCAGGCAGGCACTTGTGCCTGGGAGCTATCTCCCCAGCCCCTGTATTATCATTTTTGTCCATTGTATGTCTATACTGAAGTAGTGTCCAGGTAGCTCTAGAAACCTGTTTTTTGTGGTAAGGGCCCCCTTGAGGCAGAGTTGGGGAAATGACCTTGAAGCTTCCTTTCTGTGACAATATTCCTCTATATGATGAAGCAACTATGCCTATTTTTAGTTATTTCTTACATAGAACTTTGAGGCCCAGTTATACTTTATAGAATGGTACAAAGTCTCTTCTCTACTGGAAGTTTCTTCAGCTACCTGAAAGTTGTTTTGTGCCTTCCTTAATATCCCTGACAAATTCTAGTACTTCCTGTGGCTCTTGGATGAACCACATCCAAGCATTTGGTCAACAATGTGGCAGTGCCTCAGTTGGTCAGGGTAAGAGGGTGTATCAAGGGAGAGCCTCTCTCTCCCTCCCTATAATTTCCATGCATGGCCCCAACCATGACAGATCCAGAGCTGGGCAAGAATAGTGTGATGGCCTTGTAAGGAGTTCAGGAAAGGCCCCTCTCTAGCCACATGGCTTCCCTGGAAAAGGGGTTCAACAGAGGGCTGCAAGGCCTCTTGAGTCCCATTGCCAACAGCAGAACTAGACCCATAGGTGGAAGAGAGCTACCTCAGCCTCTAGGATGTGGGTCTTTGCTCTTCCCCTCCTGTCTGTATGCTGCAGCCTAGCTGCTCTGTGAAGCCTCAGCCTGTGCTGGGGTGTGGCCCTGTGCTTTCCCATGCTGTACTACCTATAGTCCGTCAGTCACGTAAAAGGATTTCCTGGGACAGAATCTAATTCACCTGTCTGACACATGCATCAGTTTCTCTGAGGTCAAAAAGTCAGCTCCCAGGACTCTCACCTATGACAGAGGTACTGCTTTTTGAGGGTATGGGAGGAAGAGTGGGCAATTAATATTTCTGGGGACACCTGAAAGTAAGCTTTATATAGATTGCCTAATCTTTTTGAACCAGGGAGAAGGGATGGGCAAAATGGGAGTTGAATCTAACACCTCACACATACTAGGCAGGTGCTGTCACAGAGCTACTTGCCCAGTTTCTGGATTGATTCTTAATCATTTATCATCTTCATATTAGTTGTAAGCTCTGTATTTGCACTGAGGGAGTGGGTAAGTTCCTTCAGTATTAAAGCCTGCCTTCTCCTCAGCAAATGAGACACAGCAACTGCTCAAAGATGCCTAAACTGCTCATTGAATTAAACTCTAGCACCTTCTGATGGCAAACTAGTTTACTAATATGTTATGAGTGATAGTATTTGATACAGTTTTATGAGCTCTTCACTGTGCTTTTGTCTTTGTGTTATTTCTTTGGGACCTATAGTCAGCAGAATTACTTCATTCCAAACTGCCCAGGTGGCAGGAAACCTGTTGTGATGCCACCAAAGTGCCAGAGAAAGTCATGAACATGATAGAAGAAATAAGGACTCCAATCTCTACCCCAGTATCTGGGACACCTCAGCCATCACCTATGATCGAGAGAAGCAATATGGTAGGAACCAGCTGCTTTTTTCAATTTCAGCGGTACATTTACCAATAGGATTTGGGCTAAAGTGAGCTCAGAGGACCAAGGCTGCCTTGGTGGTGGGAATCATGAGTCCTCCTTTTCTGTGCCTAGGCCTGCCTTCCTCACCCTTACCCCTTACCTTAGAAATTTTATTGTTACTGCTTTTAATTGTAATTATTCCAATGTTACAAATTTATTCTCAATGAAGAAAATAGAAGTCATAAAGAATAAACTGGTAAACTCCAATGTCATTTACCTCAAAATATATCACTCAGGCAAACAGAGTAGAATACTCAAGGTAATGAGTTAATTAGATGTTATAGTTTGCTGTCATTTGGCCCTGGAATTTATTTACAAATAAAACAGGAGCCTTTGGACCCAGCGGGTAGGATGAGTCCATCCTACCTGTCCATCTAAAGCCCCCTGAAATGACAAAGACTTGAAAACCAAAGAAGGTGCTGTCAGTGGACCAGGAACACTGAAGGACTTTCTAAGAGAGAGTCAGGCCGGGCGTGGTGGTGCACGCCTGTAATCCCAGCACTCGGGAGGCTGAGGCAGGCAGGAGGATTGGTGCGAGTTCGAGACCAGCCTGGGCTACAAAAGTGAGCTCAGGACCAGCCTCAACTGCATAGCGAGACCCTGTCTCAAAAAGACAAAAAAAAAAAAAAAAAAGAGAGAGAGAGAGTCAGGATCAGAAACACTGAAGAATTCTATAAAGAAAAGGCAGGATGGGTGTGTAGAGGACTGGAGGGGGAGAATCCTGAGCCCCAAGCATGTGGGGTGCAGATCTGGTACAGAGGGCGCAGCTGCTCTTACGATATAGGCAGCAGAGGAACTGAGCCATCCCTTTGTATAGCTGGTCGTTTTCTTCCCGGTGTGCTACATGTGCCAAACAGTAAGCAGCAGGGCTATTGCTTCCAGTCAGAAGATTGTGTATGACTGAGGGGTAGGCATGCTCCCAGAAGCCTGCCCTGCCTCCTCCCCGTGTCACCATGGTGGTAACATGTCACCATAGAGGCCAAACATGGTAAAAAAAAAAAAAAAAAGAGGACTCACACAGAATGAAGAGAGACAACCAAGAGGCATCAGACAGTAAGGAAAGCCCCCATCATAAAAGCAATAGCAAAATAAAACCCAGCATGACCAATATTGGAGACAACAGAAATCTTTAGAAAGGAGAAGATATTACATCCATAAAGAAGAATCCACAAGAGCTCCTGGGAATTATAAGGTGAATTACTATTTGTACTTAAAATGATATGCATGGAATTTTCTTCAAAGTAATACAGGCAGTTTGGGAAGGTGTGCAGAGTTATGCATGAAACAAAATTTACTGTAGTTCATTATCAGTGAAGCTAGGTGTTGGCTTCATAAAGATTTATTATGCTGTCATCACCTACTTTGGTACATGTTGAAAGTTTTCTAAAACAAAAGTTTAGTGGTGTTTTTTGTTTTTTAATTTCTTTTCCTCTACCTTTGCCTCCAAATACCATCACCAATAGATGGGCTCCTCAAAGAACACAGCTGCTTGGAAAACTGGACCAAAGGGGCCAGGGAGATAGCTTAGCAGGCTTAAGCACCTGCATGGCAAGTGCAAAGTCCCAAGTTCAATCCCCAGTACTGGAAAAAAACAAAAACAAAAACTGAGCCAAAGAATTCTCCCAGAACACAATGCAAAAATAGAAAAAGTATTTTGTGTTTATTGGGCTTGGGGTTTTTTGTTTTGCTTTGTTTTGTTTTTAAATAAGGCAGATGGAATATAAACATGGTAGACAGATTGAGACATGGATGATTTACCCATCTGCCCACTCAGCATCACCACCTGGGTGACTTTCAAATCCACCTTGCCCAGAAACCAGAGAAGTGATTTTCTGACTCTAACCCTGCTTCTCCTATCTTCTTCATCCAGTAAATGGCAACTTCATCCTTCCAGTGGCTCAGGTACAAACATTAACTCTTCTCTCTTAAACTACAAAATCCCATCAGCACGTCCCCTTTCTGCCTCCAGAGCATACCCCATGTTCACCTGTGTCCCTCCCTGCAGCCTTCTTTTTTATAACAGGGTCTACAAGGTTTACAAGGACGCAGTATGTAGATTGGACTCAGTGATTCTCCTGTTTTCAGTCTCCCAAGTGCTGAGATTACAGGCACGCACTGCCATGCCCAGTCTCATTCACTGTCTTAGTGCACCCTGGGGGTGGAGCCAGCAAGCACTCCAGGGATCCAACCCCAGCTGCTGTTCCCTGCCTTAGCAGGCACCTTAGTCCACTGAGCTATCTGGCCAGCCCTTCCCCTCCAGCCTTCTAAACATTGTCCATACAGAGATTATTATACTGTCCTTCTGCCTGATTGGTTATTCTTGTTTTTTTGTGGGGTTTTTTGTTGGTGGTGGTGGTGGGGTTTTTTTGTTTTGTTTTTTTTTATGGCTGGCTCAGCCTGCCCTGGGGGTGGGGCTGGCACAGCATGTGGTGGCAGAGATTGAACCTTGGTCCTTGCAGTTGCCTAAGCTTGCCTAGGCAGGAACTTTAGACCGCTGAGCCATCTCGCTGGCCCCCTTGTTTTGTTTTTTGAGATAGGATCCCTATGTGTAATTCAGGCTGTTCTTGAACTTGCTGTATAGCCTAGACTGACCTCAAACTCATGATCATTCCATGCTGAGTGCTGGGATTACAGTCATACACCACCACACCTACCTTTTTTGCCCAGTCTTGAACCCATCAGCCATAGGAATCTAACACCTGCCTAATTAGGGCTCAGCTTGAGAATGATAGAAAAAAAGACCTAAAAACCTTTTTTGAGGAGGAGAACCAGGAACTGAACTAACAGGCCCTTATGCCATTGAGCTATCTCTCCAGCCCAAAACTTTTGAAGAAGGGGAAAAATTTTACTTACAAATAAAAGTAAATGCCATTGATATCAGATTTCTTTTAACAAAACAAGATGTTAGAAATTAGTGGAAGAACGATTTTAAAATTCTATGGAGGGACTAGGGAGATAGTTCTGTGGCACAGTGCCTGCCTGGCAAGTATAAGGTTGTGAGTTCAAACCCTGGTCCTGCAATTTAAAAAAAAAAAGAGTCTATGGAAAAAAAAAAAAAAATTGTCTTCAATGTAAAATTCTATAGCCAAGTTGCCCTTAAGCAGCGACCTAAAATCGAGAGACAAAAGCACATATCAATAGTTGCCAGAGAGGAGCTGCTTTGAAGGTGGGGGTGAAAGTATGTAATACATACCAGCCAGCCCCTTTCATTGCACTGTTACTCTAAACCTAGACTAATAAAGAATTTTTTACAGGGTGGGAAAGACTATGACAGCCAATATTTACCAAAGATACCTCCAGCAACTTCAGCCAAAGCATATACCAGTCCTTTGGTTGATATGTTCAATAACCCAGCAACAGTTGCACAGAATTCAGAAAAAAATAACAATTCAACAGGTAAGAGAACTACTTTGATATTTTTGTTTTTGATATTTGAAATATCTTGCTGTGTAGTCCAGGCTCACCTTAAACTCACAGTGATCCTCCTGCTTCAGCCTCCTAAGTGGTAGGATTACAGATATGCACCTAGCTGTAGTTTGATTTTCAGAAGTATCCTTTTAAATGTTTTTTAAAAGTAATTTGTGACATATTCTGGATAAATGTGAAGGAGAAATAGACAGGTATGGTAGATGTGTGTAGACCTCAGGTTGAGTACCTTATGCCTCTAAAAGTCTAGACTGCAAGACATTTTGACGAGTAAAATATTTCCATGACTCTTACTAGTTGTATACACTAGTGAGTGCTTTCAAAGAATAAAGCTACTATTAAGAAGTATTCTATTTAAAGATAAATGCCTGGGGTCAGTGACAAATACTGGTAATCCGAGATTTGCAGGAGATCACAAGTTTGAGACCAATCTGGAGAATTTAGTAAAACTCCATTTCATAATAAAAAGGGTTGAAGATGTAGGTCAGTTTGAGGCCTCAATCCAGTCCCCCATACTGAAAAAAAAAAAAAAAATTGAAATATAAAACTAAATAATTAGAGCCGGGCGTGGTGGCTCACACCTGTAATCCCAGCACTAGGGAGGCTGAGGCAGAAGGATTGGTGCGAGTTTGAGACCAGCCTGGGCTACAAAAGTGAGCTTAAGGCCAGTCTCAACTGCATAGTGAGACCCTGTCTCAAAAAGACAAAAAAAAAAAAA